>BMAO01008897.1:0-262431 GCA_019973975.1 Trichonephila clavata | reverse complement strand
CAAGAGGAGTTACAGAAAAAAATTCCTGTTTTTAATTGTTAGACCCATATACTTGAAATTTGTTAAGCATGTTTCTTTTGTTGAATAGGGATCCACTAAGATAAATTTTAAGCAAATCAAGTTCTGGGGGTTTTAGGGGGTTACTTGGACGTATTGACAAAAAATTACTTTTTTCGAGCTACAAGGACTATAATAATGAAATTTGGTTTGCATTTTTCTTTAGTTGAATTGAAATCCGCTAAGAGCGGTAATTTTGGAAACGGCTCTCATCGGATTACGGGGATATTTATAGTAAAACTTTTGTTTTTTTTTCTGTTAGATTTAGACTTGAAATTTGACTTGCATGTTCAATTTACGGAGTACAGGAAGCCACTTGGTTTTGAGTTAGGAAAGAGCAAACATCATTCTATACTTCAATTTTAGAGATTTTTAGAAAATACAAATTAGATGAGCTCTGCCCTTTTTTTTTTTATCAATAGGTGACAGTTACAGGTATAAGTATATTTTTAAATTCAATCGAATTCTTAATGCTAGGACTTAGATATCAATAATTTATACATATAAATAAGCAGTAAAAATTTATAAACATCATGAAATGCCCAGCGAAGCGGGCGGGTAACGGCTAGTATATATTATATTCATTGTGTGGTCAAAATTATTCTCTAAAACCACAGTAAATTATAATTGTCAATTTTTTTTTTATATTTCGATATGTATGTAAGGAATTAAAATATCAACGATCTCCAGGCATCGATATTTTTACAAGCTTTTATTTAACTCACAATGTATGTATGTATGTAATTTGTTCGGGTGGAATCTTGCAACTCAATTTTGAAGCTGATATCTTCAACCCATTGAGCTGAAATTTTGTATACACGTTTAGTTTGGGCGACAATGCATGTTTTGACCATTTATATTCCAATATTGTAATTAATTAAAAAGGTATTAATTGAAACGTTAAAAAACTAGTTTTTGCCGCCAGCTTCGATATTTCTGCATTGTTGTAATAATGTTATTGTTGAAACAATGACAAAAGTTGGCGTCGAAAATCGGTTTTCAGCCAAACTGGAATTTTTATAACGTTGCGCTATTGACCGTATTAATTAACTTTGTCTAAAAAATAATTACATTTCTACAGCGTTCATCTAATTTCTACAATGTATGCAATTTTTTTTTACAAATTTCTATCTATTTACTTGGATTTAAATTTAACAAAAAAAAAAAGTAGAGCTGTTTTTCAAGTAGATTGGCACATTGTATATCTTTCTCAATGCTGCCAGGTTAAACTGATACGGAGTATTGTAGAAATTCTATAAAAAATTTATCTAACTTTAATCTATGAAACTCAGACAAAAAATATTACAGAATCGGAGAGATAATTTACTTCGTCCCGATACGGTATAATGTTGTTTACAAAATAATAATATTGTATTTCTTACGATTTTTTTTAAATGAGTCAAAATCGATGCGTTTTTATGGAAAAAATGTCTAAATTGTTGCGCATGAATTTTTTTTGTTTAAATGAATCGACATTCCGTACTAAAACAGCTCATGCTTTGCTCTTTTAGAATCACTCATTTAAAAACTAAAATGCTAAAAACTTTTTTTTACGATTTTTCAAAAAATGCTCAAAATTTTAATTAAAGAATTAATAACTTCGTCATTTATGAAGATAATCTCATAAAACTTTTTTTTCGTGTGTAGAACAATATTACCCAAAATCTGTACGA
The DNA here is from genome assembly GCA_019973975.1 of Trichonephila clavata. Lineage (NCBI taxonomy): Eukaryota > Metazoa > Arthropoda > Arachnida > Araneae > Nephilidae > Trichonephila > Trichonephila clavata. The sequence goes on along the minus strand of BMAO01008897.1, from coordinate 260,701 downwards.
AGATTGAAAAAATTGCTTAAAAATTAAGGATTTAAGAAAAAAAAATTGTGTTTTTCGTCTAGTACCCTTTTTGCGAGAATTCATTTAGTAGACTGTTCGAAAATAACCGGCAAACACCTAGCAACAATGATGCGTTGAATGAGATGAACAGACTGAGAAACCTGTCCAGTGATAACCAAAAAGTAAAAAATAAATTAAAAGTAAAATAAATTAAATGTAAAAAAACTTTTTTAAGAACAAGCTTTTATTTAAACGCGCTAAAAAGAATAAAATAAACTTTTCCTTTAAAACTTTTTTTACTATCAACTTATAACGTCATTACACAATTTATATGATATAAAAGCTTGTCGCAATATTTAAGTACTCATATTTACTTAGTTTGAATTTTTAAAAACCAAAATCAATCAGGTCAAGTTATTTATTTTACTTGTTTATCTACACAGGTAAATCTCGCGACAAGCTTTTATATCATATAAATTGTGTAATGACGTTATAAGTTGATAGTAAAAAAAGTTTTAAAGGAAAAGTTTATTTTATTCTTTTTAGCGCGTTTAAATAAAAGCTTGTTCTTAAAAAAGTTTTTTACATTTAATTTATTTTTTTACTTTTTAGTTATCGCTGGACAGGTTTCTCAGCCTGTTCAACTCATTGAACGCTGGTTCGCCCCATCCCTGGTTTAGCTGAATTAATTCTCGCAAAATGGTATTAGACTAAAAACACAATTTTTTTAAATCCGTAATTTTTAAGCAATTTTTTCAATCTTCATGCAGATTTTGGCTAACATTGTTCTACACACGAAAAAAAAAGGTTTAGTGAGATTATCTTCATAAATGACGAAGTTATTAAATGTTTAATTAAAATTTTGACTATTTTTGAAAAACTTAAAGAATATATTATTTATTTGAAATATTTTGAAGATAAGGGATGTATTTCTCTAACATATTAGAAGAAAATTTTAATTGTTTATTAAAAACTTCAAAAGGCATTTAAATATTTGTATTAATCAATAAAATGCTTAAGACTAAAAACGCATTTTGTAATCAAAAAAGAAAGTTTTATCAAATAATGATAATTTTTGCTGGACATTGAATATCTTCTACGTAAGAATCTATTTTTTTTAATTGCTCAGATCATCTTTAGAAACTTGATTTTGAAAAAATAAATAATTAAATTCAAATAAAATTAACAGATTCTATTTGTAATTAAATTTAAGGACACATGTCGTAGTGTGTGTTTAGATTACTGGTGATAAAATGAGGTATATTTAAATTACTCGTAGGCTTAAAATTAGAAAATTTCTTTAAAAAATTACTTCATTTTATTGTAAAATTATTTTTTTTAATCGAAAATATATTGCATTTTTAGATAATATGTTTCTCTTATTGTTTTCCTAGCGGATTCCTTTTTGATAGGTAAGATACATTAAAAAAATGATCTTTCCGATTCTGTAATTATTTTTTGTCTTAGTTTCATAGATTAAAGTTAGATAAATTATTTAAAGAATTTCTTCAATACTCCATCTCAGTTTAACTTGGCAGCGTTGAGAAAGGTATACAATGTACCAATCTACTTGAAAAATAGCTCTACTTTTTTGTTTTGAATTTAAATCCAAGGAAATAGATAGAAATTTGTAAAAAAATTGCATACGTTGTAGAAATTAGATTGTTTTTACGTTGTAGAAATGTAATTATTTTTTAGACAAAGTTAATTAATACTGTCAATAGCGCAACGTAATGAAATGCCAGTTTGGCTGAAAACCGATTTTCGACGCCAACTTTTGTCATTGTTGTAACAATAAAATTATTACAACAATGCAGATATATCCAAGTTGGCGCCCAAAACTAGTTTAACGTTTTTAATTAATATATTTTTAATTAATTGCAATTTCGGAATATAAATGGTCAAAACATGCATTGTCATCCAAACTAAACGTGTATACAAAATTTCAGCTCAATGGGAGGAAGATATCAGCTTCAAAATTGAGTTGCAAGATTCCACCCGAACAAATTACATACATACATACATACATACATACATACATACATACATACATACATACATTGTAAGTTAAATAAAAGCTTTTAATAAATTTTTTTAAAAAAAAAAATCCTTTATTTAAACGCGCTAAAAAGAATAAAATAAACTGTTCCTTCAAAACTTTTTTTACTATCAAAATTATGTATTTACTTTATTTACTACGCAAGATTTACCTGTGTAAATAAACAAGTAAATTAAATAACTTGATCTGATTGATTTTAATTTTTAAAAATTTCAAACTAAGTAAAAATACGAGTACTTAAATCTTGCGACAAGCTTTTATATCATGTAAATTGTATAATGGCGTTATAATTTGATAGTAAAAAAAGTTTTGAAGGAACAGTTTATTTTATTCTTTTTAGCGTGTTTAAATAAAAGGTTGTTTAAAATTTTTTTTTTTTTTTACTTTTAATTTATTATATAGTGAAAGTTTATGCACGTGACCAAAATCTTATATTTGGTTTATATCTTTGGTGTTATTAATATAATCATATTAGTGCTTATTGAGTATCAGATTTCTCTCCGTGCTACCAAAAATGAGTATCATATCAGGCCTTTCTTGACTATTGATAGTAAATTTATAAAATGTATGTGAATCAATCTCAATCCCTTTATATATATATGACAGGCCCCAGGCCTGCGGGTTAAATGATGAGACATCTTCTATTGTTAACTCTTATTTATTTCTTCTATAATAATCTACTATCCAACATGGCGTCCCTTTGGCGCGCCATACTATAGAACAATAGACGGTAATCCGGCCAGGAGTCCACCAGCTACTTCTCTCCAATACGCGTTCGCCTACGTCATTGATTGATTGACGCTGATCATCATTGGGAAACTGGAACGCGGAGCGTTCCTCCGTCCCATACTGGTTGTATTGTGCTCTTATAGTTGTTAGGCCTTAATGGAATTTGAGTCCTGGAAAATTGTGATAGATGTAGAAGGTAGTTGTGGTTAAGCTGGGTGATAGATGGAACTGGGTAAGATTAATTGGTTCTTGCTAACGGACGAGGAGCTCGTCTGTTATTGCTGAAAGGGGATTAGTGAGATAGCACTCTATACGCTGTCCTGGCGTCGGAGAGATAATTAAAAAATTAAAAAATAAGCATGAAAAGAAGTTGGTTGCCTGTGTGGTTCATTGAGAAATTAAAGTAAATGAGCAGGGAGATACGTGTGATAATGCGAAAAATTTTGATAGGAGGGGATCATTCGCCAAAAAGGAATGATCCTCTAAACTAATTTAAGGGGGATTGTAGGAGTCCAGTAAAATTCTTCTGGGTCTCTTACTATTGATATTAGGATTGTAGTTTTCTAGGTTTAAGATATTAGTATTATTGATGTTAGGTAAATTGTCGAAAAACTTTATGGCTAGATTTTGTATGTGAACTTTAAATATAGGAATTTTGAGAACTTTATAAATTTCTTTATTTTTGGTGTATCTACAAATTTTGGTAATGGTTCTAATGAGGGAGTTTTGGGCTGAATTTAAAAGGTTGATGTTAGAATCTGCTGCGTATCCCCACACAGGACAACCATAAGTTAAAATGGGCCGCAAAACGGCAGTGTAGAGAAGTACTTTGTTCCTTAGGTTCAAATGAGAATTCCGGCAAATTAAGGGGTAAATTGAGCGTACTGCGTTCCGGAATTTATCACGCGCGTGTGATGTGTTGTTTCCATGTCAGATTTTTCTCTAGGATTAGTCCTAGGTATTTCGTACTCTGAGACCAGTGTTGTGGTGTGGTATACAGGGTAGGAGGTGTGCAAGGCTTCCTCCTCCTAGTGAAGAGTACTGCTATTGTTTTGTCTATGTTAATTTTAATTTTCCAGGTGTTAAAGTAGTTCTCGAGTAGGTGTAGATGTGCGTTAAGAGCTTTTGTAATAGTGTCATGATTTTTAAAGGTAGCAGATATGGCAGTGTCATCCGCATAAATATTAGTGATGGTTAGTTTGTGAGTAGGGATGTCGTTTATATATATATATTGAATAATAATGGGCCAAGTAGGCTTCCTTGTGGAACACCGTACTTGATAAAAATAGTAGAGGAAAGAGTATTATTGACTTTAACATTAAAGGATCTATTTACAAGGTACGAATTAATTAGATGTATTAAAGCAGGTGGGAAATTGTTAGTTATAAGTTTATAAATGAGACCGCTGACCCAGACCCTGTCAAAGGCCTTCTGAATGTCCAGAAAGACAGCCCCAGTGGACCTGCCTCTCTGAAATCCAGAAGAGATCTTTTCAGTCAATCTGAGCAGCGGGTGATAAGTGGAGAGATGCCTGGTGAAACCATATTGATTTGGATTAATAAAATTGTTATTGTTAGTGAATGTATTTAATCTATTGAGAATTATATGCTCGGTAATTTTACTTAAGATACGTAATAGGGAGATGGGACGATAACTTTCTGGGGAGTGACTTTTTTTATTTGGTTTTAAGATTGGAAATACTATTGCACTTTTCCAGTTGTTAGGAAAGTGTCTAAGAAAAAGAATCTTGTTAATTAAAAAGGTAAATAATAGAATAATTTTGAGAGGGAAGTTCTTAACCATTTTGTTAGAAATATTGTCTTTTCCTGGGGCTTTGTTATTAGAAAGATTTTTAATGTATTTAATAATTTCATCTGGGTTAGTTGGGGTGATGGGGAGAGGCGGGGGGTGAGAGAAGAAATTTTCTAGCGTATTACTGATCTTATTATCGATAGGGTATTCACCATCAGGCCTAATATTTTCCGAGAAGTTATTTTTAAGAGTAGCAGCAAGTAGATTTGCCTTCTGTTCATCGCTGTTGGCAATGCCAGAGGAGCTTGTGAGGTTAGGAATGTTAGTGCGCTTTTTACGGAAGAATTTCTGACTCTGCCATAGGCTATTGTCGGTTGTATTGAGTGCTTCAAGTTTATTGTTCCAGGTTTGCTGAGAGTGTTTTTTGAGTGCTTTTTTGAGTTGTGCTTGTAATCTGTAGTAATTAGTTCTGTGTGTAGGATTTAAGGTTTTATTGTAAGCTCTTTTAGCTTTATTTTTAGAGTAAATTAATTCTTGGATGTGATTAGGAGTGAAAGTGTGTTTCTTGTTTTCTATTGGTTTAGAGGCTTGCTGGTGGGCGGAGCTCACGGTAGCGGAGAGAAGAGAGATTTTGGATTCGAGCACATCGGGATTACGAATGTTTTTAAAATCAGACAGGTGAATAGAATTAATTAAATTTTTACGGAATTTTGTCCAACAGGTGGTAACTGCTCTAGAATTGTCATTGTGAAATGGTGAGGAAAGAGTGAAATTTAAAAATACAGGGTTGTGATCCGAGGAAAGTTCAGGGATGGAATCTATTGTGAATGGGTAGTTAAAGTTATTAATATATATAATGGCTATGTCTAAGGTATTTGCAGTCCCGTAGCCGTACCGGGTAGGGGTGTCGGGGTATGCGATTGTAAGATTAAGAAGGTCCGTGAAAGTTTTTAATTGCTTTCCTCGGATGGAGTTGATTGAGCAGTTCCACTCATTGTGTGTGGCGTTCAGATCACCAAAGATCACACAATTACTATTGGTCTGAAGTAATTGTTCGAAGTCTAATGTGAACATTCTATCGTCCGCGCGGTGCGGGACGTAGACAGAAATAATTGATATTGGGTTGAGATTAGGAGGAGTGAGAACAACAATTGTGGCCTCGATGTGCTGGAGTGTAGGATTGGGTAAGTTATAGTGTGGGATATTTCGTTTAATAAGAATTAAAGTACCACCGTGAGCGTGTCCGTCCGTGATGAGGTCGTTGTGGTAGCAAATTTAATTTGGAATGTTGATGTTGTGTTTAGGTCTCAGATGTGTTTCTTGCATAAGAATAAGATCGGGAGAGTACTTCTCTACGAAAATTTTAAATTCCATAATTTTATTAAGTATGCCGTTTGCATTCCATGAGCAAAGTTTAAGACCAATCAAGTTGTATTTATTCATCATCATTATTAAGATAAGCCTCTAATAGGGCGTGTAATTCTTGTTTAGTTAATTTATTTTTGTTTGTTTTTTTGGGTTGAGGAGTTGGATTATTAAAAGAAATAGTTGCGATTTGCTGCGTAAGAGTAGTAAGAGCTTGGATTGTTTGTTGTAGTGTTTTGAGAATAATTGCTTGAGGGGTATTTTCATCTTCGCTAATATTATTGATTGATTGTTGTCTAACAACTTGATTGGCCTGATTTTGAGAGGATGTAGCAGGAATTCTTCTTAAGTGTGTCGGCATCTGGTGTGGGTTTTTAGAGTTAGAGGTTTTAGTGTTAATTGAAGCTTGAGCATATGTAGTGTTGGGTCTTATTAGGCTATCAACCGCAGAGGAGTAATTGTTAGGTGTGATGTTGGAACCTTTGCGAGGTTTAGGGTAGAGAGGGCATTTAGTATAATTTGCCATGTGTCCGTACACATGACAGTTAATGCAGTAGGTTTTCTCTACTCTTTTGATTGCACATTCGCGAGTTTGATGTGCTTCGCCGCATTTCAGGCATCGTGGGATAAAGTGGCAGTTTTCGGCCGTATGATGGAAGGTGTTACATGAATAGCATTGGTAACCCCTTTGCCATTGTACCCTTCAACTCTTATCATTAGGTAGCAAAGATGCGTTAGGTGAAAGATTTTTAAATTTTGTAGATTTCGGGGAGAGTTATTAGAAAGACTGCAAGTTCCTGTTTCGTGATTCGTCCAATTAGTTGAGTGACCTTTTCTATTGTGTAGCCGAGTTCGGTAAGGTTTTCATGTATGTCATCGGTTTTAGTGTCCTTGGGGAGTCCTTTTAAGACGACCTTAATTGGCCTTTCATGTTGGGGTTTAATTACAAAAAATTCATACTTTAGTTTTTCGACTGCATCATTTAGGGTGCGGTAGTCGTCGTAATTATTAGTGTAGAGCCTTATGAGTTCACCTGATTTTCTGCTGCGGAGGGTTGGGATTATTTCCGTGAGTGCTTTGAGTCGTTTCATGTATTGAGTGTCAATTTTTAGGAAAACCGGGGGTGGGAGAGAGTTATTTGTATTTGAGTTCGGTTTGCTGGTGTTTTTATTAGGGCTAGATGCGGGTGTTTTTAAATTAATTGTGTGTTGAGAAGTTCCTGCTATATCCGTTTCGTTGACATTAAGTCCATTAAATTTATTATTAGTATTAACATTAAAGTTTGAGAGATCTAGGAGTTGTCTTTTAAATGTTTGTCTAGGAGTAGGCGAGATGAATCCATCTTCACTTTCCTTCCTTTTATTACTGTTAATTTTAGGTAGTTCAGGGAAATCAATGTTTTCAGATTTTGTAGGTGAGTTTACAGGGTGTGGTGAATTTGACAGCCAGGGGTAGTACAGCGAGGAAGAGAGCTAAACTCACTTACCGCTTGTTCTTGTCTGGAGTAGAGGTAGGCTTGTCTCGTCACCTATGTCAGCGCTCGCTCCACGTTTACTTACCCACAAATCCTTACGCGATGATAAAGAGTTCGCTCTATTTTTATTTCTTACTCCCTTAATTTTAAAGCTAATCTTTTCAAACCTGACATATATATATATATATATATATATATATATATATATATATCAGCTTAACCCTACTTCACTATCCTATGTAAGGCGTAGCTTTAGAAAACACACACACTCACATATATATAATACGCAATATACATTCAATTTAAAGTAATACAATAAACAAGAAAATAGCAAAGGACCAAGTAATGTAGCCATAGTGATACGTTAGAAAATTATAGGAGTAGGTTGCAGGATTTTTTGAGGTAGAAAGTTTTTTGTAGCTTCAATCTTCACCTTTACTTGCCTATATTTTAGTGGTCTTAAACTATGTAATTCTACTCGGGTTACTTTGATTTCAGTAGTATTATATGAACAAAAACGATATAGTTGAGTCATCCATATGTAGGGGATATCGACTCGAACCGACAAAGTTATTAGAATCTTTTTCTATACAACAGCGATTCTTAAACTCATGACCGCCGTATCCCCCTTTATGTTCAACCTGACAACGCGGACCTCTAAGATTTTAAATACCTTGTAATGTCCTAGGATTGTCCATTGATGATACTTGAAGGATTTTTTAATGGTTTATTGGGTCGCTATCACATAACATAAAACTAGATTACATTTTATACACATTTTAAGAAAGAATCATAAATCTCCCAAGTTTTTTGACAATTTAAGAGAAATAAAGCACAAATTATTGGCCAAGGTGGCATCCAACACCTCTGATAGATACAAAACCCTTCACGCAAAGCTCCCTGGTGGAGCTCACAGATCTCTCTTCCAGAGATAATCACTGAATTATCTCTTCACAAAGCTCGCTTTTGTAGCTTACCGTCTTCTCTCGTTGCGAGACAATCATCAAATCCAAATATACACACTAAGCTCGCTGGCGGAGCTAAACGACTTCTCTCATCGAGAGGTAATCGACGAATCCCCTGGTGTGGCACTCACGCAGGAGCAGTACCTCGGATCAGTCCGTGTTGCCACCTAGAGTTTCAGAATGGGTCTAGAGTTCGTTACAAACTTTCTCTGACTCCAAACACATGGCTGAGTGATGACATCCTCAATAATCCAAAGAGTGCCTCTGCTACTTATATAGACTTTTTTAACATTTATTTTTTTCCTTTGAGAAAACAAAAAAATATCTAATAATATAAAACGTTTCGGACGTTTCCCCGCATGTCTGATGACCGTACACCTTATAGTCGGAGCTAAACTGGATATAGACGCAAAAAGAGGAGAAGACGCCATGATACAACGAAGGATGAAGAACCATCGTGTTTGTTAACTGTAGAGAGATGATTATGAACGACGTAATTTTAAATGACGATCTCTAATATGTAAACATTATGTAAATAGAGTAATACATAATTAAATTCACAAGTTAATGTAAAATCTATTGTCTTGATTTGAAAGCCACCGACATCTCGACATATGTATATATAGATAGTACAAAATATTAGTTTCAAATAAATAAGGTATAACTGTATTAATTAAAGATATAGTCTAGGATGTGTGTGTGGCACATCTTTCAATTTTTTTCAAGACGCTTTTCAGAGTCTGTAAAAGAGGAAAATCTTAATCAGAGACCTTTGCGGGCCCCCTAGGAAGGTTCTGGGGACCCCGGGGATTCTTGGACCACAGTTTAAGAGCCGCTGCTATACAATATTACGTGTTATTTTCAATACTAGGTATGATGATTTTATTTTCTCGTTACATTTCAAATTTGAATGAAGCAGTAATGCAGGAGATTATGTAATATAAAAGAGTGCAAACATAAATGCGATTGGATGATCTCTCTTATTATTTTTCAGAAGCATAAAAAGAGATGCAATATTTACATTTGTATAATATTTTACACAGTAGGATTGATCGCGGTTATATGGGGGGAGGGGAATTATTATCAATCGGAACGTACCTATGCGCAAAAGATACTCGATAATATGGAAATCAGGAGAAAAATAATTTAAAGAATTAATTTCAAATTTTTTGATATTGCCCCAAAGAGGCCGAATTTTTGGGGAAAAAAAAATAAAATGGAAAAAGACTTAAGTTAGATGATTTTAGACTCAATATAAAATTATTTTTCTGCGATATAAACAACCAAAATCGATGGGTATTGATCATTGAATACTGCGTAGTATAATGCACATTGCAATATTTCCTAACCCCATCTCTCTCCCCCTCACCGTCGAATCACTCCGAACCAAACTTTTTTCCTTAATTTCGACAATGGGTTATTATTATTATTTTTTTTTTAAAAAAATGTTATACTATATAAAAGCTGTTAAATTTACATTATTATTTTTTTCTTGTTATTATTTAGTATGTGTACTCTCACATTGCAATAAATGTTAAAAAGTACTAAAATACCTGTTTTTCTTTGATAAAAATTACTGTGACTTTTTACCATTAAAAAAAACCTCTAATATCTAAATTGTGTTCCCTTCGTGGCAGTACTTAACATAACAAGTAATATAAAAAAAAGAAATATAAGTAAATTTCTACTTAGGTCAACAAAGAAAAATGTATTTTATAATTACTTTTTTTACTAAACAATTACAATTAATATAAATTTTATATACATATGGCAAAATCACAATATTAAATGCTAAAACACCTTTTAAACCAACATTAAAATTTTTTAACCACAGTAAATTTGTAGTTACATTTTTTAATAAAAGTTGAATATAATAGGTAGAATTTAGCAAAAAACCAGTGTAAAAGTAATGCTCACGTCTAACTAGCATATAATTATTCAGGTTAAGCTAAATTTCATCACAAATTTAACAAAAGCTGTTTTATTCAATGGTGTTGCCAACTAGAGAAATAATATCGACAAATATGTACTCTTAAACTATAATTAATTAAATTTAATTTTAATGAATTAATATTTGAAGAAACTGTATTAACATCAAATGCCGTCTAGTACAAGTTTAAAAAAAACGTATTTGAACTTGAGTGGATGAATAAAAAGTATTTTATTAACGACTGAAAATTAAAAAGATATTATTATTTTATTATATATATATTATTATTATGTAAATATATATACAGGGAGAATGTGAACTATATAATAGTAGGAATTGAAAAATTAATTTTTTAATTTCATTTTCCCTTTATCTATATATCATAGAACATCTTTTCCGAATAGGTAGGTTTTGAAATTCTGAAAAGAAACAAAAAATCGAATCCACCCTATTATATAGGCTAAGCATTTGAGCAACATGTCTTTCCTGATAGTTAACTTTTTCAATCAAGAGTTGCCAGATGCTCCGAGGCAAGTTACACTTTCAATTTAAAAAGTTATATAAAAGTACTACGCACAATACACAATATTGTCGCCACAAACAATAGGTTTAAATAACTGCTTTCGAGCGGCAAATCGAAATGGAAATTAAATTTTTAATGGAACTTGTGAAATTTATGAAATAAATATCAAGAATTGGTGTTTTTAGGTAAAGAACTAGAATCCATTTGCATTGTTTAATAGCAATATATTCTTACAACGTTGAAGCAATGAAAGAAGGCCTAGTTGGTGGAACACAAAAAAATAAAATTAAAGGGTATGCCAAAATCTACGTCGATTTGCTGTTGAAGAGAAAAATTCAGGTTTCCTCCTGTATTCTTTTCTTGAGTGAAAAATTATTTTAATCGTCCAAGATTTCGTGCTTAAGACTTTTTTCTACATTTCGTTAATGTTGTAATTATAGGTTACCTGGATAATTCATAAATATCGGAAGGTTTTTTTTTTTTACCATATGCATAGATTTCATAGATTATTTTGTAATGGCCAAATTCAAATTTATTGGCTTAAAACTATAAAATATCTGGGAGAATTTACCTCTTCCCAGTATAAAATTTATTTTTAAGGCAACACACACACACATATATATTCTTAGAAAAAAACGTTTTTTAATATTTTTTTTTATTTAAGAATAAAGTATATTTGGGAAAATTTCAGGTATTCTCAATGCATTAAAGAAAATTCTATAATTATATAACATAACAAAAACTTGAATTTCTCTTTTTTAAAAAAAAAAGAGTATAAAGCTTGTGATAACGTTCTGTTCCCTCTTACCTCGGAACCCTCTTGTCTACCTGTAAACCCGGCTAGATGTGTAGGAGGAACAGAATAATCCGCAGACATGATTTCCAATCTAATTAATTTATTAATTCTTATTAACAATTATCAAGCAGACACATTACAATTCTAATTAAGGTATATGATTTATAGTAGAGTGCGGAAGTGAGATTCTATAACACGGGGATACTACTACAGACCCTCAACTGAATCTAAGATAGCTTAAATACGCTCAAATATAACTACTTCGCCCACTAACAACTAGCTTCTACTTAATGAAATGCACAGTACCTGAACCTTTAATACATCGAATCCTACACTGAAAACTTGCAGGCACTCTCTTCGGCTTGTTCAATGTCGTAGGCTCCACGCGCTGTAATCTTTAATTAATTCCACTGCTTTTCAATCTTCAACTAACAACTAATTCTCAAACTTCTGTTAACTCCTATTTGCACATATTCAACGTATCAACTTCAGCGTGTCAACAACAACGTGTTAACAAATCACTTGCTTACTGCCAACTCGTGAAAACCGAATTTATATAATATACCTCATTTACATAAATCACGTTTGCTTACTCGATGAAAGTTGGTTGAATTAAATATTTTGCTTAAAGAGATAAGAAGGAATTAGTGGAACCGCGTATAGATCCGTCACAATCTTAATTATAAACTATTTGTAATTAATTAGTTAAACAATCATTTTCTATTTATAATTAAGATTATGCAATTTTTTTGCTTGATAGTATTGAACTCGTTTTATAATTACAAAGATTGTCTTAAATTTGCAACAATATATTTTGTCACTTTTGGTTGAACTTAAAATTCTACTCCACAGTCCTAAAAGTGGCTGCGGTGGCTTAGTGACTATGATCGTGAACTCGTGGCCGACGAATCATGAGCACCAACCTTAGTGTCACTGAAGACCTACTGTGGGGAGGGGCTGATGCAAGGTAAATCTGTCGTGGCTCAAAGTCCTCCCGTTGACTTGACGGTGTAGTTTGATAAAGGGGTGCCAGCTCAGGTGTCATCTTCATCACTTCGTCGTACGAAATTGCCAAATTCGTCGCCAACAGCCCTCATGTTGTTTTATAGTGCGACATTAATAAACATTTATTCACACACCTGTCCTGAAAATACACTTTTACTTTCGTGTTTTCTTGTTACATATTCAGTCAGTACTTAACTCATAATTATTTACACTATAATGATATCTAAAATCGTGATTCAAAGCAATTAACCGTCGACAGATTTATTCAAAAAATGGAAACTCAATGGGCTAAATTCAAGTGACATCATAGACACATGATAATAACAATCACGTGTTTCTAGCCAATCAGCTCAAAAACTCATGTGACGTCATAGTCACACGATAAAAGCAATCGATTTCCAACTAATCAGTTGATGCACTTCGTTGTTGCCAACTCTTGCTCTCTGCAGAAACTTTCTCTTAAAAAGTACATATTTTTCAACAATTATTAAGCAAATAATATACAAAATGCATTTTATTTTTTTAAAAAAAATACATGCATTAAATATTTTTTTTAGTTTTAAAATCTTTTTGAAGAATTTTTTTAATAACATTTGGATATCTGCAGTCAATTATAAAATTTGAAATTTTACAAATGGAACAACCAGTACAATTTGTTTGATGTCTGTTGTGAACTCAATGGAGAACACGTATTTGTCTTTATCATATGACCGTCATGAACTGAGCCCAAAGCGTACGTTACACAATAATCACATAAGGAAACGTCTTCTACATGATTCGAAGAAATATTGCAGCATCATTTGCTGACGTTTGCCCTTAAAATAAGTATTTCAGTTAGAATCGTACATTTTGCAATGTACTTTTATACGTTCATTCGTATTCATCTTCTGGACATTTAAAAATATCGAGTTTTGGAAAACTTTTTGCATAGCTAACTTTTATCACATGTACTATCTTATTCAAATAAAATATCAAGAAACAATGTATACCGTTCAACACTTTGGTAGTCGTATTTTTTTCATTCATATCCATTTTAATCTGTATGGATTTTTTAAAAAAAATCCATATTTTATTTTAATGCTTTTTCCTCAACAAAAAAGTTGGTTTGATAATTTTTTTATTTCCCACTTAATAATTTCCCACGTCTAGAATAATTCACACTCAGCTAAAAACTAGACATCGTTTCCAGAATTCCTCTTTAAATATCTATGTTGATCTTGTGGTTAAAAATTATACAAAGCATTTATGTGTCACAGGAATAGGATTTTTATAAAAAAAAATACTTTCTCTATTTTTATTTATCGTAGATACAACTAGTGACGTCTTAAGGTTTCTTAAAGCCCTGCCAAAATAGGCCTTGCCTACAGCCCTTTAAAGTAGATAATACTTGTAATAAAATACTTGTACAAACGGTGACCTGCAATGAGTAAATGTTCGTGACTCACAAACTAACTCTCTCTACCGATAGCATAAATGGTTATGAATGGTGGTAGGCCTGACAGGACGACGGATGTAACATAAGGCACTTTTGCCACTATTACCAAATGGGATATAGATCAAAAATCCCGATTTTTCGGAGAATATGTCTGAGAATAAAATTTGACGGTTAAAATTATTCGGATCATGACCTTATTGAGGTCGAGTCGAGAACAAGACGAGAACCCTACCAAGGCCTGGGTCAGTTTGTCCAAGACTTAAAGTGCCCCTGGATATAATGAAGATATATTTTAAAGAATTATTTTTTCCTCATATTGATTAGTATTGTAATTTTTAGCTCAATTATCCATCTTTAAATAATATATTCTCCTTTCAAGAACTGATTCATAAGCTTAAGGATTTTTATTTTGGACAGAATGCAAAATATGGATACATCCAAAATACTTCATTGTAAAATTTAGTAAAGAACTATTCACAGAAATGATGTCCTGTTTCAAAAACTGCTACCGTAATTTATTGCGTGTACAAATCAGTTTTAAAAGATTTTTGTGCAAAAATGGCAACAAATAGATTACTCAAAGAATTATCCATTGCTGGCCACTATTTTATCCCATCCTTTTGACAGCAAATGAATTCCGCGTTGGAAGAATGGCTGGTCTTTAGAGAAGACCAGTAATAATCCAAATATAGACCCCCTTTTTTTCACATTCCTCGTAAGAATAGGAGTGCTCCGAAGATAGGCCTTGAATCCCTGATCGAAAAAAGCGATAGTCTTAGGAGCAATGTTCGACGAATACAGCAAGTGTTTTATAAGTAGTTTTTGACAGGCACTGCAACTTGAGGTCTTGGCTTATCGAGCTGCAAAATCACTTTATCATTTCCCTACTCATTTTCCGCTTATAAGTATTCCTCCTAAACGCATCAATTGTAGCAGGCAGCGATTCCTTATAATTGCTTCATTCGGTTTAGCAACTCATGATTTTCTCAAAATACCTTTGATCCCTGAATATTTAGGTTCGTTGAAGATGCATTAGTAGCGGGCTTATCTCGTAATTTCTTATGCTTTCGACAGTAATAGTGAGTTCACCTTTCATCGTTATTTACAAGTAGTTTTAAAAATAACTTCCGTTTTTGCTTTTGGAGTACGTCCACGTCTCACGGGTTTTATTCATACGATACTCAATTTCCTTCCTTTTGAGTCATTCCCAGGCCTTTGAGGCATACGGAAACCACATGCTGAATCACACTTAAAAATCTTACAAGTATTTCTTGCACATTTGACATAGTTCTTTGTTAAATATAATGCCCGTTGTTAAGCATCTTCAAATGTTTTGTCCTCCCTTCCCCTTCTTCTAAATCATTACTCTTGAACCATCTAGACCAGTTCTTACAAGCTGAAATTAATAGAGCATGGTCCCAAAAAGCCCCACCTAAAAAATCGATGATTTTCAGCTGCCAAATGCCTTCATACACCAAAATGGAAGCAGAGAAAAGTAAAGCTTCTGCAAATAGTGTTTGGTTGGCACTAAAGTCGATATCTTTGTAGTTAAAAAAAAACTGTGTTGTTTACACTTCAACAAAATAAGACATACTAAAAACTAAAGCCTAATGATGCCGCTTTAACACGAAGATGATTTGATACGATTTAATGCTACAATCTGTCTCAAAGTTTAAGCAACAAACAGCAAAAGTAGCAAAACTTGAGAAGAAAGGTTATAGAACCAAATTTTGCAAATATTTCTTGCAGTGAAATGCGACAGTAATTTTGCAGCTAAATATTTGCATAATCACACATAGGGCTGTGTAATGCGATAGATATAAAAAAAAAAGTTCATTTCAGCAATTACAGTTTCTTTCGCTGCGTTGGGTGTTACGTTTTTGTTTAGTGCTCATTTATTTGTTCCGAATTTCCGAGAGAGAATCGTAGACGGCACTTGCTTGAAAACATACCTGGGTATGCGATCAACGGATCCAATTTGGGGAACGACCGTGGGAGATTACCAGAACCTAAAATATTAATCGTTCGAACATCGGCCGCTTATAGAGCCGCTATCAAAATGAAGATAGTGTCCTAAAGACCCGGTAGTGAACGCTCAAGGTTTTAAAAAGTCCGCTTCTTTATCTGTGTCTGCAAGTTCGGCGCTATCGGACAAGTTCAACCTGCAAACTTTCTTCGAGCGTTGTGACGTCATCAGGAATAGTGATAATCTCGACAAACTGCTTATAAACTGCATGAAAATCAACTGTATTTCATACGACGAAAATTTTCCGATCAATGCGCGAATAGCAATATCGGGGAAAGATAAACCACTCTCTTTAGGTCACGAAAATGCAGCTATCGAATCCCAATACGTGTTTTTTCTTATTATACGATGAATAACATGATCTTCTCACAAACAAACAACACTCAAATGTAATTTTTGAATCAGAAACACTCAGCGTAACTTTCATTTTACACAGAATATGAGATAACGTTCTCTTTCCTCTTGTGTTATTCGATTCCGCTTAGATGATAACCATTTGAATATCCCAGCATCTTCCTCTCATGCAAACTTGACGTTTTCAACATCCCTCATCCATGGTGTTGCGATTTTAATGACCATCAGAGCACTAGTTACTTACGAAAGTAATACAGAAATAAATAAATGATATCTCAGTACGGTATTTTAGATTGAATTTCAACATTTAATTTTGGAAAAGCATTCATATTCATATTTTGAATCGGACGCCGAAAATGGTGTAGAGCCGAACTGTAACATAATACATTTTGGTGTCTCATTATCGAAAATGAGATAGAACAAAAATTCTGAGGCACTCATCCGTTACAGCTATATTTTATGGGTTCAAATTAATGTTTTATTTTTATACAATGCTATTTAACACCCAAGCAAATTTTATATGAGAACAGTATAAATATTACTTTTTTTTCCATCCTTACTGAAATTCTGTGTGATTAAAAATGTCAGTTTTTATTAGAAATATATGTTCTCTCTATATATACAACTCATCTCATATATTAACCTAATAAAATAAATTTATATCTCCACAAGTCGATAAAGGTGAAATGTGAAACATTTTAATTATCTCTTAATTTCAATAAAATTAAAGATATTATTGATTTTTTGAAATTTTAATTTCAATAAAAATTTTTATTATGGTTTAGTGACACTGAACCTTACAGGCTTATAACATTTATCAACATTATAAAATTAACACTTCCATTGCGAGGGACAAGATAACTTGTGTTCCAGGATCCACAAATAAATCATTACAGTGAGAATTGTTATTGATTGGAATTGATTATTATTTTTAAAAGTAAAATAAACAAGTTTTAAAGAAATTTGTGTCTTGTTTCAATTTTAGTGCTGCAGAGAGTGGCACAGACTTTTAGGGCAGAGGATGGGACAAGGTGCGTCATTGCTGTGATGAAAGTGCTAAGAATTGAGACTATTATATCTAAAATCAAAGAATAATAAGTCAGTAAAGTGAATGTTCTATTAATTAGCAGCATTAGTAAAAATTCAAGTGTTTGAAAACCAATAAGGTTAAGAGACAGTCATAAACACGTATAAATAAATTTATTCTTTATTTTAACACAAAAGCTTTTTTTTGAGCAGCATATCAATTGAATATAACAGATAATTTACACCAGAAAGAAGAATGTATAAAAAGATGAGACTAGGACTTAAAAGATGGCAGTGATATGCAATTGTTAGCATCTTTTACACACAAAAATAATCAGAATTATATATTTGGCAGTGTCAGCTTTAAATATAAGTAAAATTTCATAGAACCTTTGTATTACTTATATAAAAATATGTTCAAAATGGCTTATCAACATTTGAATAAAATTTGATAGCATGTAGTTTATTTTATTTAACTTCAAAATTTTTCAGTATGCTAGAAAAAATAATTTATAAATATATACAAAAATATTTTAAATAGAATATATCTACTTACAACATGTAAAATAGTTATACAAGCATTTTCACTCTATAATCAAGTAATACATATTGTAAGGCACCATTGATAATCAGCTCGTAAAAGTTGTAAAATATCTATTAATTTTGATACAGCTTTCAGTTAACAAACAAGTAATTTTACTTGACACAAAGATCCTTTCTCATGAAAACTTGAATAATAAGATTATAGGACTATATTTTGATGAATAATAATTTGATTTGAGCTTTTCTCCAAGCAATTATGGTTATAAATAAACCAAATGATTACAAAGAACAGCATTGGAAGCTTAACATTCTTTTAGCTTTTAAAATAAAGCAATGCTCATGAACAAAATGGAAAACAGTGAATTTTGAAAGAAATTTTTATGATCCCAAAACTGTTAAGAATAACTGGTAAAAAATGCAAAATCAGAATTACTCAACATCAAGTATTATTCAAACATAAAACTAAAAAGAAAAATATTTTTTTCAAGCATTATGTATTTTTAAGTATTAATATTATATATATTTCTGCACGATTAAAAAATAGCTATGAAAGTCATAGAATGTAAACAAGTTAAGTACATATTAAAAAAATAACAAAAATAGATATTAATTTAAAAATAAATGCTTTAATTATTTTGATTCATGTCTCTACATAAAGTTTTTATCAACACTTAATTAACATTAATTTAAATAAAAAAATAAATAATGAAGGATTACATAAAACAGAACTGGAAAAAAAACATTAGATTAATTCAAATCACATAGTTTTTGCAAACCTGATTCTTGGAAGATATATATACCAGAATATATTTTTAAATACTACTTATAACTGAACAAGAAAAATACGAACACTATTTTGTTATTTTAAAACACACAGCTTGCAAGCTTTCATATACAGTCTGTTTAAAAAATGATTAATAGATAAAAATAATAAAAGTCAATAATTAGCTTTTTAAATAAATATGAATAAACAGAATATCTCTATTCAATAATGCATTACAAATTATACATGGGTATCACAAATATTTCTGAAAATAAACAACTGAAGTATTTCTTTTTTTGTTATAAAATATGATACAATGCCTTTATATTCTAAAATTTTAATGCAACCATGCGCTGAAACATAAAAAGCAATAAAAAGTTTATCAAAAATTTCGTCTTTAGTTGAAGAATAAGAATTCAGCTTTGTATCAGTCATACAGGTTGGATTGTCTGCATAATACTGTGCCACTGATTTTTAAAATAAAGTAAATGTTTTAAGGCACAACTTATAGCACCAATTATGTTTTCACAAATGTTTGGTCTCAGAGACCTGTATTATAATTTGTATTTTTAATACACACTGCACAACGACTGATACGTGATCGTAAGTCACCTGCTTTGAGAGTTGTGCTTACAGGGCGTGAAAATTGATCATTAGGATCAATAGTTGTTAGCCAGAAGCTGAACTTATTGGCAAAATAATGACATGTTCCTCTTGCACCATTACATTCAATGAAAGGAGTGGCACGGAAATCTTCTAGACAACTTCCTGGACTGGACAATGACTGACCACCACCTTCTGCACCAGCAGCAGTATGCTAAAAATGATATTAAAAAAATTTTTAATGCATTATATAATAAAGCTACTCTGATGTCTATGAATTAATACTGAGCATGCAGGCATATATATATACGACTTTCAGAGAAATTACACAAACTATTAGAATCACAGGAAAATTTCATGAATTCTATAGAATTACATGAAACTTTCATGAACTATATAGAATCACTACATAGAAAATTATGAATAGTTGCAACACATAAATCTTGAATATACTGAAACTATGCATAAAATTCAAGTAGATGAAAATAATATTTTAAAAAAAATTACATTAATAACATCAATAATGATATGAAAAATAAAATGCTAAATTTATTATTATATATGATTTTACTGACTGATTTTTGAATATGCACATATATATACCACAGGTTCCCCTCAACGCTATTTGGCACACTTAAAAATTCAACTTTTTAAATATTTTTGTTGATATTAGTTTGTTACCAAGCAGAAAATCCCAGAGCATTGAAAGGGAAAGATAAATACTTTTGGTCACATGGAAATCCAATAAAAATGCCAGGAGTACTGCAACAATATTTAAAGATTAGTTCACTTTTCCTTTTCTGCTGACAGTCAAGCAAGATTAAAAAAATTTCTTAATATAAAGCATCATTAATCTTACACAATGATTCAGAAAACCCAAAATCTCCACAGAACTTATATCCCGGAGGTAGTGTTTCTTCCGCACAATACCTGACTCATACAGAGCATGGAATTAACAGTGATGGCTATTTTTGAATATTATATGAACACAATAACTAAGGCTATCAAGGTAACTTTAGGTAGGTAAGATCAGCTAACAGTAACAAATTTTTGGAAAAATTATAATACACAGAATGCAATAACTTATGGGAGGAAATAAGAGTCAACAACAATAGGATCTGAGTAACAATTATGTTAACAAATGATGAGTGATATAATATGTTTTAAAGAAACCCTGGAAATTATCACATGAAATAGTTAGGTAATGAATGAACTAAACTTGAATGTCAGTAATGAAGATGTTATTGAGTTGATTCAATCTTACTCAATACAGTTGTCAAATGATGATTACTTAATTGAACAACAATTGAGTAACAATGAAATACACAATGAAAATTAAAAAAAGAAACAAACAAAAAATGTAAAAACATAATATAAATAAAGCCTTCAGGCATTTTGATAAATTTTTGGCTATCATGGGAGAATGTTATCTCAATGGAAAATATATATCTAAAGTAGGAGAAACACAATTAAGAAAGACATAGTATGTTATCAAAATCTTTATCAAGAAAAAAAGTAACAAAAGAAGAGAGGTGGAGGTGTTCAGCTAACTCTTGACAAGTTAATAAAGTAAACATCTGAAAGAACACTTAAATATGCTTTTTAGCTTTATTATGTACACACAATGATGAATAAATACTTAAAAACACAGTTTTGGGTGTGTATTTTTTTTACATCCTGCTACTTTTAAACATTCAAGATTTGCACACACTTTCAGGAACCAATTATGAGCGAAAATTCAACCCCTTCTGCATATATACATAATTCAGTTATAGTTGTGCATATAATGAAATTTGCATCAAAAATAAATTTTCACAGCTAGTTTAATTCCCAATTGTTGACATGTAGAAATTATTACTCAAATATTTTTCCATGGTAAAAAATTAAAATACACATTTCCAACTGACCATTGCAAAACTGTATCCTATCCAAAGCATATTCCATCCTTCTGGGCACTCTGGGATGTTAAGGGATTGACTGTGTACTGCTATAGCATTTGCAGGAGCCTCACATACAGCACATCTACTAATGTATTCCTGGATTACAGATTCTCCGACTGGCATCATTGGTATAGGTGCATTTGTAGATAGCCAGTACGATTTGTCATTTCTACTGGCATAGTTGCATACACTGTTAAAGTCACAGAACAGGAACGGCATTGTACTAAATCTTCGCAAGCAAGATCCAGCAAAACCTGTAATTAACAAAAGAATAATATACATAATTTAGCTTTTTTTTAAAGTTCCAGTAACATAAAGAAACATATATTTTTTCTTAAGCAAGATAAAATCAGATGATTTTTAAAACTTTTTACATGA
Organism: Trichonephila clavata; assembly: GCA_019973975.1. Classification (NCBI taxonomy): domain Eukaryota; kingdom Metazoa; phylum Arthropoda; class Arachnida; order Araneae; family Nephilidae; genus Trichonephila; species Trichonephila clavata. The sequence continues at coordinate 239,035 of BMAO01008897.1, read as the reverse complement.
TATTTTATATTTTGTTAGCAAAAAGTAGTTTTACATATTAAGTATTTTACTTCCTTTAAAAATATGATTTCAAATAATTAAATAATAAATTTTACAAAGAGTATTTTTTAAATTGGTCCTGGCAGAACTATCAAGCTGGGCCTTTTATTCTAACTGATCATATATATATATAAATCATACCTAAATCTTGATTATGTGATTTCTCATTGCCTTCAATATACAGTAAACTGTATCCATCCCACAGTTTCTGCATTCCTTGAGGACAAGTTGGAACAAAGTTAGATTGACTGTGCTTCACAAGTAAGATTCCCATTAAGTAATCACCACCCGGAATTCCAGGGAGACCTGCTGGTCCTGGTTGTCCTCTTGCTCCGGGTAATCCAGGTGGTCCTGGTAGACCAGATACACCCCTATCTCCTTTGACACCAATAGGTCCAGGAAGTCCTGGTAGACCAGGTTGGCCTGGGCGTCCTTGTTCCCCTTTAAAGCCTATGAAAAAATATATTTGAAAAATATTGTTTTAATAATGAAACATTGTTTCATACCATTTCAAGTTATAGTAAATAAAAATGCTGTACAACTGATCTAATTTTTATTCGTTGTCTGAAGGAGGTGATTCAGGAATCACATCTAATATTTCTCTTAGCTATAGAACAATTTTGGTTTCAATAATTTCAAAAACCTGTTTTAAAAAGTTATTAAATGAAAGAGGAAAACCAATTTATCTGATAAACTACATGGATTTGAAAAAATTCATGATCACAATTTATTTTAAATAACATTCTATATACAATTTCAAAAATTTTTAAAATCAATTTCCATTTATCAGAACATTTGATCACTACATATATAAACATGCAAATAATACATAATTAATATAAAATTTTTAAGGAAAAAAATTTTTTTATTGAGAAATTGCATTAATTTTTTTGTTTTTTTCAATCTAATATTAATGAACAAAAATAAAATAGAAGCGTGGACAGTGCCAGAAAATGAATAGAAAAGGTGAATAGTTAAAACAAATTTATTCACATGAGAACATTTTAATAAATATGCAATTTCTATCTAAGAGACTTTGGATACTTTGAATGCACTTGTACTTTCTTTTTAAGAATTTAGTTATAAGAAAAAAACATGTGGAATTCTTAACATTCTTCACCATAAGCATAAAAATGTTAAGATAATGCACTTTACCAGGTAATCCAGGTGGTCCATCATATCCTCTTGGTCCTGGTGGTCCAGGTTCTCCAGGAGATCCAGGGAATCCTCGCTCTCCTTTTGGTCCTCGTAATAGATTTAATGGTGGTGATGTACCTTTTTCTCCCTTTTGACCAGGTATACCAGGTTCTCCTACAAAACATTAATAAATAAGATAAGTATAATGTTTTAAATGAAATAATATTAGGCATTAAATACTAATTATAAAGTTTACTATCATATCTAATAATTGATACTATAATAAGAAGAATTAATAGTTATTCATGGCAAAATTATTTTTAAAACACTTAGTGATTTAGTATAATTCATTTTCTAAGTAAGATTCAAACAATATAATCACTACTTTGCAAGATCATCTGGATTTTACTAAAATACTTAAACAAATTGAATTAATAAAATAAACATGAAAACACTAGAATTCCAATATGCACTCATAAAATAGAATCAGAAATATTATTTAAACAATTCTGAAAAATAGTAATAATTTGTAATAAAAAGTAAAATGAATCTTTCTACTATTTTTAGAAGAAGCAAATTACTGTTCCCTAGCTAAATTATAATGCTTCAAAAATTTACATTTTTTAAATCTACTATAATTTTTTCCACTACTATTACAAATAAGATTGATTCATTTCATTTTGTGAAAAATTTGCATATAATTCATTTTATATTGAGAACATTAAATAAATTTTTAAAAAACCACTAAATTTTGTTTGGTTCACAGCAACCATTACAAAGGATTAGATCATTCAAATTTTTAAAACAAATAAATGATTTTTTTTCATAGTTTTAACAATTGGCATTTACAATAATGAAGAAAACGAATTACTTTTAAATATTGCAAAAAATTTTAAAAATAATCAAGCGTATTCAATTTAACATTAGCAAATTACTTAAATATAACAAATGTAAAATTTTTTTGAATATATGAATAGTACCTGGAGAGCCTTCTAATCCAAGTAAGCCAGGAAAGCCAGCATCTCCTTTTGAACCAGGAAAACCAGGTTGCCCAGGTAGGCCAGCATCTCCTTTAGGTCCAGGGAATCCAGGTAAGCCAGGAAGACCATCTCGACCTATATTTTTTGAGTTTATACGTATTTATTAGTACTTTATTTTTTATTAATCTATATTAGGTACGAAACAAAAGAGATCAAAGATATTTATTAATATGCAAAAATGATTAAAAACTATCATGTCAATAAATAGGAAGCCAATATAAATCCAAAAAGTTATACAAACCTGGAACTCCAGGAGGTCCTCTCAATCCAGGGGGTCCATCTAATCCAGATAAGCCTCGTTCTCCTTTTATACCAGGCAATCCAGGTAGTCCACTTTCTCCTTTCACTCCAGGGAATCCATCTCTTCCGGAAGGGCCAGGGTAACCAGGCTCACCTGATTCACCTTTAAGACCAGGTAGTCCAGGCAAACCTTGATCTCCCATAGGACCTCTAACTCCAGGAAGTCCCGGTAAACCTGATTCTCCTGTTTTAAACAAATAAATTACCATTTAATAACAAGACAACAATTTACAAAATTTAAGTAATTAATTTTTTGTTTTACATGCACAGCAATTTATTCTTCATAGTATTTATTCTTTTAGTAAAAGTAATTGCAATCAAACATGATTATACACCAATAAAAAATTTAATTAATTAATTTTATTATATTTAAAATAGTATAAGTCAAAGATTAATTGCAAACAAAGTTGCAATTCTAACATTATTTATATAAGATTAGTAATATAATTACAAAGACACAATCCTTAAAATTAAACATTGAATAATTATTTTAATGAATAAATTAAATATTATACTTTAAGATTTAAAGAAATAAATACAAATTTAATAAAAAATAGCTGGTGGCATACAACTGTTAATACTTTGAATTGCATTTCTCTCTGAAGTATATATATATACATTCCTATTTTTTATAATATCACAAAATCTGCAATATCCTTTTCATTTAAAGAACTATATATAATGAAATTGAACATTATTTATCTAGAGTTTATTAAGACTCCAAATATTACCCTTTGCACCTGGCACGCCAGGGAAACCATCTAGACCTGGTTTTCCAGGTAAACCTCTGTCTCCTTTGATTCCAATACCAGGTCTTCCAGGAGGTCCTGCAAGTCCAGGTAAACCAGGTTCTCCTAAATGGAAAAATTTATTGTAAAAATAAATATTATTCAAAAATATAAACAAATTATTATTCAAACATATTAAGAACACAATGAGCAATGATTTATAAAATAAAAATAAACAAACCTGGTGGTCCTCTTAATCCTTCTGGTCCAGGTAATCCTTCTAAACCAGGAATGCCACGATCTCCTTTCTCGCCTGAATTAAATCAATATTATTCAATATAAATATTATTGATATATATATATATATATATATATATATGTATATTTTCACACACACACATTGGTAAGAATAAAAGATACAAACGTACCAGATGGTCCTGGAATACCAACATAACCTCTACTTCCTGTTAAACCTGTTGCCCCAGGAATACCAGGTAGACCTGCTTCCCCTTTTTCTCCTTTATCTGCTCTGTCACCTATAAAAAATGATTTATAAGTTTTAACAACATAACTTTTAAAAGCTATTAATGATGGAATAAATTTAATTCCATGTTTTGAGAAAAGTATGATCCAATACTAGTCACTTTAAAGTTAAGATATAGTTTTGCACATTTATTTATTTGAATTTAGATAATTAAAATACAAATGAAATATTAAGCAGGAAGAAAAAATAAAACATACATGGGTACATGTATTTAAAGTATTTTCAATCATATGATGTTAAAAAAGAGATAGTTATAAAGCATTAAAAATAGTGCAAATATTAGAAGAAAGCTTCCACTCTTCAAATATTAAAATAAATTAGTTTAATGCATTTATAAATATTTAATCAAATTTAGACAAATGAAGATTATCAAGTAATATGGGTGCTATAAAATTAGAATTTAATAAAACAGATATTACCGAAGATATTTATGAATTTGATTTATTAATTCTTAACTCAACAAAAGAGAAAAACACCCCAATTTACCCAAAATATAAATTAAATGTTATTAATTAATATTTGAAGCTTAATAATACACACAGAAAAAATCCTATTTAACTATGCATATTTCAGACACCATACCTGGTGGTCCAGGGAATCCAGCATCACCCTTTTCTCCTTTAAATCCATCTAATCCAGGTAAACCTGGTGCCCCAAAATCTCCTCTTTCTCCTTTGGGTCCAGGTAGACCAGGTAGTCCAGAATCTCCAACTTCACCCTTTAGACCAGGAATACCTGGAAATCCAGACTCACCTTTTAGTCCCGGTAAACCGGGCTGACCAGGCAATCCCCTTTGACCAGGGAAACCAGGAAGTCCCGAAACACCCTATAAATTAATTATGTTATTAATTTTATAACTACAATGGAATTTGTTATTTTAAACAACAACTATAAAAGTAAACTTGTTAAGAAACTTTAAAATAACAATTTCAAAGTAAAAATAGAAAAGATCTTTTTTTTTACAAAGTAGATCAAATTTTATAAATGAAATGTGTAACTTAATCAAGGACAAAATCCTTCAATCTCCAACATATTACTAGTTTGAATGATTGCTGGCATATAACTACAAAGAAAATAATTATATGCATAGTTAACCCTCTTTTAACTCTCTCTAGCAAATGCAATAAAAGCTATATACAATACAAGGTATATTCAAAACATATCCAATGATAATTTTTTTACATAAACTAATGTAAGTAGAGAGTTGTAGTTTAGTGCATGCATCTAGACAATGATCATGGAAAATGTAATTTTTTTTACCCGTAGAAGCTGTCAATCACTGGGAGACTATCAATGGATGAGGAAGTGTAAGTGAACATAGTTGGATTTACATTTTTGACAAAATGAGAGAAAATCCTGAATACTGCAAATGCATTAAAGTTTGGGTAAAGCAAGGTAATTAATCTGTTAACAAATTATCTGAAAAACATGAACTTTTCAGCTACCTTTTAAGAAAATTTCTTACAATTACTGATTAATTATATACTTCTAGAGTAATCAATAATTCAATCACTCCTGTCACCCGTCTACAGCGAAGTGTGGGCCAAAGGGAATGCAAAGGTATCCCCACAGGACACCATTTTCTTCCTTACAGGATGCCGCACATGGCAAACATGCGGGTCGGAGAACCAATAATGTTAATAAGAAAACAAAGGAATAATACAAATATCAAAAGAAAATCGAAAAAATTAATAAAATATCAAACGAATTTAACGCAATACAAAATGCAAAAATATAGTATTAATAACGAATATACTGTGAGTAATCTAATAAAAACAAATTAATAAATACTTTTACACATGTAAATGTCGAAAAATTGTCTGTAGTCTAGACGGGAAAAGAAGAAAAGGGAAAATTGAATGACAAGAAAGAGGGTCTAAAATAGAGAAGGACCACTAGGGTACCCCAGGGTCATGACACCTGTGTTTACCAAAGACAGTAAACCCCTTGGGAAAGGAAAAGATCAGCATAGTTATGAAAAGATGGGGTATGGGGGAAAAAATCTTTACTCCAGTAAAAATTCCTTTGACTATTAATAGCGTTAGTGTTCATTAATGCCAAGAAATAATTTTATAACAACTTTCTGCATTTATAGTTTGAATAAAATCATCCCTATACCAAACAGATATAAATTATAAATATTTTTAGTCATAATTCATCAAAAATAAGAGAGTTTTTCATTTAAAATCTAAATTACAAATAAATTGGCAAAAAAAAAAAATCACTAATACATATTTACATTTATAATCAATATAGTTAACGAATTGGGCAATCATATTCTGAAAAATATCTTGAAAAATCCTTTTAATTGTACAAAATATACTTAGTAGATATTTTTAAATGAAATCTCTTTTTTGATGAAGTGCATTACAAAATGGAAGAAGTTTCAAATCATATAAGAGTGGTGAATTTTTTCTTTCCAAAAATTTATTAATTTGAAGGCATAAATTTCAACATACATACAAAATAATATTTTAATGAATATTTTATTGATTAATGCAATAAAGAATATTTGAATACAACTAATTTTGTAATGAGATAAAGATTTTTAATTCTAAATGTATATTGAAGATAATACTGAATACCTAAATATATACTTACAGCTTCACCTTTATTTCCACTGAATCCAGGTAATCCTTTATCCCCTGGGAGTCCAGGTAAACCTGGTAATCCAGGAGGTCCTTCTAAACCTCGCTCTCCTGGAGGTCCAGGCAAGCCTGGTAAACCTCTGCCAGGTGGTCCAGCATCTCCTTTTTCTCCAGGATAACCATCCAAACCTATTTTATATTTTAAAAAATCTCATATTAAAGTAGAGAATTAAATAGGAAAAAACATGACACTTTTTAAATCTATTTAGTTATGCACTAGTCAATATAATTAAACCAAAATAAAAATTATTGGTAAAATATAAAAAGCAACAAAGTTACTTTGATGGTATTAACAACCCACTTATATCATTTATGTTTTCCAGGATGCTTAAAAATTTAAGAAAGAGATTCGTAATTTTTAACTTGCAGTGCTACGAACATTTTGACTCAATATGGTAAAAAATGCCCATGGTTTTGATGAGGGATTTTAATACATATTTTGCATCTATTTTTGATAACATAGAAAAAAATCTCCTTAAATATTACTAAAAATGCATGACAACATGACTCTGAAAAAATGTTTATAATTTCTACAGATAGAATTTTCATTGTCCTCATTTTTTTTCCTGGTGTAATAAATTTAATTCAGCAGTGATGATCAGTATACAAAAAAGTAAATTATCATTATACAATTCTTCTAACCTGGTGGTCCAGGATTTCCAGAAAGTCCTACTATTCCAGGTAAACCAGCTTCTCCTCTTTCTCCTTTAGCTGCTGCATCTCCTGGTTGACCTTTTAATCCAGGGAATCCTGGAAGACCGGGTTCTCCTTTTTTACCAGATGTTCCAGGAAAACCGTCAGTGCCAGGCAATCCAGAAAGTCCTCTGTCACCTTTCTCTCCCATGATACCAGGAAGACCATCTAAACCTGCAGGTCCTGGGGATCCAGGAAAACCAGCAATTCCCCTTTCTCCTTTTTGACCTAAAAAAGATAAAATGCATTAATTAAGTATAGTTATGGTAATAAAATATTATTTTGAGGACAAATTAATAAAAATTTCCCATTCTTTTAAAGAATGTGCATTTTGGTAAATTAAGAGTTTTGTACATACATATAAAATTAATGTATGTATAAAATGTGCTAATAAAAATTAGCAATTAATCAAAACTTATTATTTTTTCTCTGAATTTATTTTAAACTTTTATTTACTTTTTACAGATAGAATTTTTCTACATCTAATGTTATGTATTGCAATAACAGTGTAAAGATGGGCAAAAAATTACCTTTGCAGCTGTCCTTTTTCTTAAATTTTGTGACATGAACAAAAAAATATAAAAAGACAATATATAAAATGAAACATTCAAGTATGATGCAATTTATATTTTTATTCATTTGATCAAATTTATTTGAATTTACAACTATAAAAAAGTTAATCTTTCAGCCACAAATGACATGATAAAGTTATAGGGCAAAACTTCAACATTTAACAAACCTTTTCATGAGTATAATTTTTAATATAAAGAATTACAACCAAAAATTATTTTCTAAAAAGTGACTTTTTATATACTAATCATATTTGTTATAACTTCTCGATTTCACCAAAATGTAAATCAAGGTCAGTCATCATATATTTTGACTATAGGAATGGATAAATAAATGCTCAGTGGCTCACATTTCATATCTCTCTCTCTCTCAACACTGTTTCTCTATAACATTAGACATCTTCATTTTTGTAAATATAAATGTAATACCTGCTAAGTTTATTAAATAACAATTTCAAGAACATATTGATACAGAGTACTTTGATTAATCACACTATTCAAATACTTAATTCTGTTAATTGAAAAGGTGTTGAATTTTTGGTATAAATCACAGTTTACTAATTCCAAATAAATTTAGTTCAAATACTCTTGCATAATACTTGTTAAAAGATCATAGAATCGATAAAATAATAGTTAAAATGCAATAAGTTTCAGGAAAAAATAAAATTTATATAAAAATGATCTCTCTCTTTCTATATATAAATTTTACTCATCACTTATATATTTTTTAGTACTATAACATGTTTTAAATTTCATGATTAACAAATAGTGAATGAGTGACAGTGAGGTTTTAAGACAAAGAGCCAAATCAGGTTATGCTGCACTAAACAATATTTTAAAATGCAGTCAAATTTTAAAACAAGATTCAGAAAAATAAATGCAATAAGCTAGGTACCTTAAAGTGAAATTCTTTAAAATTACGTTAAAAATGTTAAAGAAATGTTAAAAATATTGTAAAATTCAGTAAATCATGTCAAACATGAAAGATAAAAATAAATAAATTATCACTTTTATTTTTGATTCGAGGTAATTATTAACAAATGAGAATAGCCATGGGTAGCTAAAGTGCTTGTATAGAATCACTTACATAATCTTGTACATGTGATGTATCTTGGGCAGGTACATTTTTCATGGGTTTGTGTGTGTTTGAGAGGGATGGCACTTTTAATAGTAATTTTGAGTTTATTTCCTTTTGAAGAGTTAAGAGATTTTAGCGATTTGCTAGCATGATTCTGTGACTCAGCCAATATCTCAGCTACCAGGTGAAATATGTTTCATTTTACTTTTATTTCTGGAAAGTACTTTTTTTGCAATATAAGTCCTTTCACTCACCATGGAGTTCCACAAGAAAAGCAATATGTTGGTGAACTGACAATTGCCAGACATAAGAACTATTTAGGATAAGAATCTATTGGAAAAGCAAAGGTACTCATTATTTATATTGCTAGCTCTACAGCAATATTTCTTTGGAATTTATTACCAAATGATTGATAGATGTGAGCTCAGTCCTTTACCCATCTATAGTAAAGCATGGGTCAAAGGAAATGCAAAAGGTATTTTCAGTTTACTTTTCCCTTCATGTAGGATGTCACACATGTAAAGCATGCAGCAACAGTGTTAATAATAACAACAACAAAAATGCAAATAAAATATAGAAAAAGAAAAGACAAGATGCATAAGCAAATATGAAACCTACGCCTTTTAAGTTTCTTAAATTATATAGTCTCAACTTTAACTTCTTAAATTATTCAGTCATAAAGCAAGAAAGAAAAAAAAAGTTAATTATATAAATTACTTTAATAGATATAGTAAATCATCTGAATGTGAAAAGGAAGAAAAGATAAAAATTGATTGACAAAAAAGGTAAAAAATAGAGAAAAATTAGCTAGGGTGCTGAAAAATTTACTGTGGTAAACAATCACTTGTGTTTACCACAGACAGTAAACCACAGTGGAAAGAGAAAAGACAACTAGGGTACTTATAAACATGATTTCCTTAATTAAAGAATGCAAACTTCTGAGGGTGATTATCTACAAGTTCATAGGTACATCAGCAAAACTTTTTTTTGTAGATATTAAAGATATAACACAAAATATTTACTTAACAAAATGTTCTGATTTCTAATTTACCTGGTATTCCAGGAAGTCCACCTAATCCATCTTGTCCAGGTCGCCCAGGTTGACCTGGTGGGCCATCAAATCCTGGTAAACCTGGCAACCCGGGTAAACCAGGACTTCCTTTTTCTCCAGGTAGACCTTCGAGACCTGGAAGTCCAGAATCTCCTTTGGGACCGGGTATGCCTACATAATTGAAATAGCTTTAATATTAGTTTTTTGCCCGAGTATAGTACTTAAAAAAAGGATAGTTTTCCCCTCAAAATTTTTAATTAGTATTTTTATTAGTATTATTATTACACTCTTAAAGGGAATAATCCACATAAAAACACTCAAAAATAATTGTAGCTATAAATGAAACTAGATTATATAAAAAAATAAAACAATTTTATTCTCATTTGGAAGCTGTGAATAATTTTTTTTTATGAAAACTAAATCGCTGCTTGTGATATAAAATTCAGATAGTAGAAGTTTGAAGCACCATAATTAGTCTTATAGCTTGAACAGTTTATTTTGCATTCGATTCCCCCCCCCCATATCTAAGTATGCATTGACAATGTTTATGTTCTTTCAAATTTGATATCCATTACATTATTCTGAAACAAACATGGAGGATTTCCTTGTTTCACTACTAACTTAAATTGTTCTTAAATACAGTAAAAATTTTGACACTAAGCAGAAATTTTCAATACAATTTCTAATGACAGGGAGAATAATTCAGGGAAATTAATAGAAGAAATCAAGATATTGTTTAAATTTTTTTTAATGTTGTATATTAAATTAATACAACATAATTAAAAACAATATTAATACTCTAGCATTTTGGAGGATAGAACATAGAAATATGAAATCAATTTTAAATTATTAAACAAAAGGAACTTTTTTTCTTGAAAAAAAAATAACCTATTTTAATGAAACATTTCATAAAAATCATTAAACATAAATTTCTAATTTTGAATATGAAATACAATGCAGAATAAAAATTACAAGTAAACTGCAGAAAAACTAGAAGAAAATTTTATTCTCTTAAAAGTTATTCATAGTTATATGAAGAATGTGAATTTTTTTTTAAACCATGAGTGACACATTTAATAAATACAAATAATATTTCACTAAAAGTAAACAATTTAAAAAATAAATAAAAGTATGTTAATATACCTTTTTGACCATCAAAACCTCTTACACCTGGTTCGCCTGGTGACCCAGGTAATCCTTCTCGAGCTGGTTCACCTTTGACTCCTTTAGCACCTGGAAGACCTGGTAATCCAGCATCTCCAACTTCTCCTTTTATTCCAGGAAAGCCAGGCAAGCCTCTTTCACCTACAATTATAAGCAATTAAATTTATTATTAAATTTTTAATGGCAGTTATATTTTATAGAGCTTTATTTGTTAAAATAATATGAAAGTAACCTTGTAAACCAGGAGGTCCTTGGAATCCTGGATCTCCTTTAGGTCCTGGTAATCCAGGAACACCAGGTGCGCCTGGACGTCCGATTCCAGGTAATCCTAATTCTCCTTTGGCACCTTTATTGAAAAAAAGATCTTTTAGAAACTTTTTATCTTAGATTAACAATCACTTTTAAAAATATTTGTAACGAAGATTAACAATTCATAATGCAATGTGAAAATATTAAAGTGAACATTAATTAAATGAGAAATTCTCCAACATTAATTAACAAACAATAAATTTAAGATTAAAAAACATAGCCAAGAAATAACTGAATAACAGAAATGAAACCCACAAATTATCTTTGATTAACTTTTTTTATTTGTAATTCATGTTTCATTTTCAATTATAAAATAAGTAAGGCAGTTGAATTTTGTGATACTTTTATAAAGTATTAAGTTTTTCAAGACACAGAAAATATCTCTAAATAAATAAATAACTCAATATCCATTTTAATAAATACTTCATCAATACAAATATTATGCAAATTTAAAAAAAAATGTTTCAATTTTAATTAATGTTTGTGAAACATTAGTACAAAAATTTAACTTAAAAATCTTTACAAAATATTTGCTTAATTTTTAAACAGAAATAGGGACAGCAGGCACACACACAAATGAGATGGTTGGTAAGGTAAAATGTGTTCACAGAATGTGAACAACCTAATATGTCGATACATACCAATGAAGTTCTTTCAAACATTCCGTGACATCTGCACTTTTTTTAGACTACCTACTTAGAAAATATCTGCTTATGTAGTATTTATAATAGATGAGTTATTAAGGGAGCAGAAAATACACAGCCTCATAGTAATTTGTGTGTAAAACAGTCTCTTATGAAACAAGATTATAGATTTATTCCACCTTAAACATTCTACTGATCTTTGCCTGCAGACTTTATTTTCTATTTCATAGACCAAAAACAATACCAAGGGGACACAAACTTCACAATATTATACATTCAAACTGTTATTCCAAGAGAACTTAAATCAGTATGGAAGCATTTTTCAAAAATTTATATGAATAATGTCAAAAATGCCTTGTATCAGACAAAGAGCTCTTTAAAAGATAACCCCCCCCCCCAAATATTTAATGCGGTAACATGTCTACAATCACATTCTTACCAATCTCATGTTACATGCATGCACATGCACATAATCTTGTAGCATTTTTTTTTCTTAAAAAAAGTAGCATAATAAATGAAATTTGAATAAAACAGATAATGATTATAAACATATACATAGCAAAATTTACTAAGCTAATGGTTAAGCTTACACAGAGTTGACAAGAATAAATAATAAGTATTGAAATTACATTAAAATTTCAATTCAAAATACCAACATCCTTCCATAAAAATTAGCACAAAATTTAAGGATATAAAATTCTACCTTTTAAACCAGGTAGTCCAGGTAAGCCATCATCACCCCTAGGACCAACAACCCCAGGGAAACCCATAGGTCCAGTTGCACCTTTATCCCCTCTTGGCCCAGGTAAACCTAAATAATTTTTTTGAAAAGTTAATAAATTAAAATGATTTATTTTAGGAAGAATAATGGATCGAATAATTCATAAGTTAATTATGAAAAATGCTTGGTTAATTTATATACTTACATATTTAAGAAAAATACATCTTTTATGCTGAGTATTTTATGATTATCTTCTAAATTTAAAAGGCAACTTAAAAAAACAGACAATCTAATATTGATTCTTTTTCTAGTGCAAACATGAATAAATTTGTAATTTATTTTTATTCAATGGGATAACCACTTGCAATTAGAAAACTACCATTAAATCCAAAAGGATAAAAAGTTGTTTTTTAAATTCTTAAAATCTGCAGTAAAGTTACAAATACTTTAACATAAAAAACAAAATTATTTTATGAAATTTTGAACGAAAAATTAAATATGATTTTTTGTTAATTTATATTAATAAACTGAATTTTTTTTTAAAAAAATTCTTATGTGTCTGAATTATTAATTCATAAATTATTAAAATTCACAAACTACAAGAAGAGTTACTTTAAAAATATATTTACCTCTAGGTCCTGGAGGTCCAGGGAAGCCATTGTCCCCAGATTCACCTTTGTCGCCTGGTAGTCCATCTAATCCAGATCTTCCTGGGAGTCCAGGGAATCCTTGAAGTCCATCTACTCCAGGAGAACCTTTAGGACCAGGTGGTCCTCTAGGACCTGGGGGTAGCTTTATTTCTTCTGGAGGTGGTAACTTTCCTAAAAATACATAGGAAGTAAAAAATTAATTCTCTCTCAAGTAAAACAGAAGTAAATTCCAAATTTTAACTCTAGAATTATGGCAATGGTTATTTTGACCAGGAATCCATTTTAACTGAACATGACTTTTTCTTTTGACATTTTTTTACTTTTCTTAAAAGCTTACATCACATCCCCCCCCCCCCGCTTGTTTCAAAATAATTAATTTTGTCAATATTGTGTATAACAGAATTATGGCTATAAGTAATTTTGATCAAATCCAGAAAATTATATTTTGGACTTTATTTTTATAGCTTTCTTAATTATTTATGATATTCTCATACATAATAGAGTAGTGTACCTGAAGGAAGGGGATTTCCATACTTCACAGAAGCAGGTGTGAGTTGGGAGACAAAGTGAAGGGAGGGGAGTAAAAAATATCTGTTTGAAATTTCTAAAAGACATTTGATTGCATTTTCACATTTCCTTTATGTTAGTTAATGTGTTATCATTCAACAAACAAAAATATACCTGGTTTCATTTCATTTTGAAAGATTTCAGTGTTCTGACTCTAGTATTTTGTGACTCGAGAATCATGCCACATACAAGTATTGGTAGAATATATAATGAAAGAAGAAATGCCAAAAAAGAGTTTTTGAAATTCTTTCTGAAGATAATTCTTAATCAGAAATTTAATCCAATAAGAAATTTGGAACAAGATCCAGTTTATCTGGTGAAAATTGCATTGTTCCAACTAAAACAAGTGAATTCAATTTGTCTAACGAAAAGAGTATTCAAGAAACAGCAATTGAAAGTAAAAATTTACATCAAAAGAATATTTTTTTGCCTGATTCTAGTAAAGATTCCCAGAATGAAACCAGTGGTGTTACATGTTTTCAAAGTAAAAAAAATAATAAAAAACATCAAGAAATGGTAAATGATAGCTCAATTTTGAAAAACAGTATTTCAACAAGAGTTTACAGAGTCCCCAGCAGAATGCCTTATGAGGAGTACCTCAAACAGCTTCATATGCAAAGAGAAAATAGTTGATAACAGAAAGATTCTTTACTAATGAAAGAATATTGTGTAATAATCAACAGTGCACTGAAGAGGCAGATTAGAAATCTGAAAATAGAAATTAATGTTTGTCACTTGATGAGTTAGATGATTTCATGTCACTTGCATATGCAAAATGTTTTCTTATTTTGAGTTTGTAGTCAAGATCCTGGAACTCTTGACATCTTTTATTCAGACAATGCCTAGGATCAGATTTCAGAAAATTATTAAGTACTCAAGCTTTGACACAAAGTCAACTAAGACTGCAATCTAATACATTTGCCTTTGTTTCATATGTTTAGAATACATTTTTAGAAAGCTAAAAATGTAAAAGCTGTAGATGTATTATACATTCAGAAAGTTCTAAAGTGTTAAATGCTGCCCAGATGGAATAGTAGCCAGTGATTCTGACTGGTATGCCGAGGGCCTGGGCTCAAATATCCGAGAATATATGGAGGCTTGTAAATGTTAAAGTGCCTCTGTGGAATGGGGGTACCCTAAATATTAGGTGAGCTGAAAGTCTTCTCAAGAAGTTAGTGATGGGGAAGAGGGGTAAGAGACCCTAGACCCCACCTGGGATATTCTCCTTTAAAATTTAAAATTAGGGGGGGGGGACAGAACAAATTCGTTCTGTCACCTGCATGATGCTCAAAGCTGTGGCCAAAATGACAGATGTAATCTAGCCCCCATTGCAATGATGAACTTTGTGAATTTTGATTTGACATTGTCGATCAAGCGGAATGAGTAAAAAACAGCAAAGAGTTAAATTACTTTGAATATGTTTCAAGTTTTGTTGGAGGAATTTAACCCCTTAACAATCGGATAATATTGAAGAAAACGGTCCTAAAAGTGCCTATTTATTTTATTCAAGAAAATTATATAAAACTAAGTACATGTTCAATATATGTTTAATTTTTATTTTTTGGATTAATTTTTAGCTTGAAATACGAAATTTAAGTTTTTAAGTAAAGCAAACATTTAGGGTTATAATCACTGAATGCTGGCTTTCCAACAAAGAGGAAAAATTTTTAAAAACATGTGTTTTAAACATTAAATGAAATTTATTACACTTTTGCATAATATAAATAAACATTTTTTGTGAGATAAGTTTCAAAACATGAGATGCAAAGGCCAAAATCACAAACTAGACAGTAATACCGAGTTTCCTTTCTGCATCTCTAATTGTTTTCATCTCTTTTGGAACAACAAACTTCGCATTCTTTTGATGGTTGCCCCTTCTTATAAGTTGGAGGTATCTGTCAACTAAAATGTCTTTTAATCAGACGGTTGGGGTTATTCTTCAAATTCGACCGGCCTCTTTTTGCAGTGGTTTCTGATATAGAATACTTTTCAATAAGTTCATCTACTAAAGATAAACGGAACATCAAATGTGATTTTTTGCCTAATTGTATTTTGTAAATAAGGTACGAGTACTATAAAAAATATTTTCTTATAGTACTTCGTACCTCGTTTTCGAGCAATTCAGTAATCTCCAATATATTGGTCTACAATGTCTACTTCTCCGATATTTTTACTGTAGTCAGTGACAAAAAAGTACTAAAAGTACAATTTGATTTACTTCCTGTGTGACTAACTGTATAATGTGTATACAATATTAAAAAATGTATTTATTTTTTATCAGTTTTTTCCCAGAATTTTTACCCACGTGTTTTTACAAAGAGCGCAACTGAGTACTTGACCTAAGATTAAAAAACTGTATTGCTAATATACATGTTTGTTGCGCTGACATATAGTTAAAAAAATAATTATCGCTAAGCACGTTAAAAATAATCTGGTGCTGCCATCAGGTGTATAGATTAAGAAAAAAAAACAATATTCCAGGCTTAAGAAATAGATTGTTTCAAGCTTTTATGGCAAGTTACTTTTTAACACTCCAGCTCGGAAATATAACGGGCACAAGGAATAGAGAGGGAAATTTCACCCCGTGAATTTGACGGGAGAAAGAGGCAAGGGGCTAAAGAACTGTTCTAGAAAAAGGAATTGAAACCAGGTAAGAACCCCCCAATTCACCTACATCAACAAAAATTCCCATCCCAAGAAGAGGATTGAGAATAACAATACAATGCTTACATTTTTTTCAATGAAAAAAAGAATAAAAAACATCTTGCTCCTGAGTACTCTGCATCCAACTCTAGAAATTCCATTCCAATGGGGAAAGGGGAGGGGGAAGGTACTCAAAATTGCAAATTTTTCCAATTCGACTAAATATGGAATAGATGTTTTGAACAAGATGGCCAGGAAATACTTGATCAAGTCCTGATCTAGATGTTGTCCAGTTTGAGTGTGTTTTAATATTCTTGATTTGGGGGGGGGGGGGCATGATAAATGCATGAATAATTTACAAAGAAGCAATTGGGTATAAAAACATGATCATCCATCAGAACTTCATTTTGAATATGAATGAAGACCTTTGAAAGGTATTCATTTAATCAAAAGCTTCCAAATTTCTGTTTAAAACCAAGAATGACTGTATAAGACAATTCAAGCTACATTAGATAACAGCTTCTAAGGGATACATAAAGATAAAATTTACAATAAAGGTCTCATGAAAGAATCAGAAAGGACAATGATTAATTAGTATTAGTAATACACTTTATTATAATTTGTTACACAATTACAATATCTGCAATACAAATTGCTACAAATATTTCAGAGTAAGTACTAGAATGGACTTCTGAATGATTAAATACAACAATCGGACAAGAATCCATTCAATGGCTTAACATTTCTTTATTTAATTTCACAATTATATACAATTTCTTTGGATATCATTTTTGAAATTCCAAGAAGGAAACACTAAAAACTTTTCAAAACAGTTTTTCAATGAAATCTTACACTCCTCAATTGTATTTTTTCAATCATATGAATGATATTTAAAATATCGCATTTTTAGAATTCATGATTTGAATTAATAATTCTATGATTTTTTAATAGTATTCTATATTAGGTGGATTGATTACACCCACTGTATTGTAGATAGATATAAACAAAACTTCTAATGGGAGATTTGGGTAAATTGTGCAGATGTTCAATCATCAGAATTCATGGTATAACTGTCTGGAGTGATATTTTTATCTTATGACATATAAACAAGTTATGTTGAGTTGCATGAGAACACTGCCACATCCATACAAATTAAATTTTACCTGGCTCTCCCTTCTCTCCTGGTCCTCCATCTGAACCTGGTTGTCCCGGTGACCCTCGTTCTCCTTTTTCCCCTGGTTGTCCTGGAATACCTATGCCTCTGTCACCTTTTGGCCCAATAATACCAGGAAGACCTGGAGCACCTGGCCTACCAGGTGCTCCTGGAAATCCTTGAGCACCCTGAAAATTGTTTTATTAACAAACAAAGGGAAAAAAATCCACACACAGATATGAAATGAAATTCATGAATTTTTTTTTAAAGAATAAGAATTTGAGAATGATGTTTTAGATCTATTTCAAAAAGGTAACAGATTATTATAATTTAGTACTTTGATAGTGTAACTAAGAAAATAAGTAAATTCAACTGATAATTTCTTTTTTAAAATAAATTCTTCCAGAAAGCTAACTTAAATAGCATCTTAAGAAATATTTAAAATTACAAAGATTCTAGGGAAATCTAAATTTTGTAAGGTGATTTTCATAAAATTAGTAACACATCAGCTAAAATTCTAAAAAATATTTAACATGACTTTTGTAATCAGGTAGCAAGTCTAGTAACAAACAATAGCAAAAGTTAAAAATTTTTAAAGCCACTTAAAAGAACAACTTAAAAATTAATATATATCTTAACAAAAATAAATCCTCCAAAATATTAAATCTCTTTTTACATGAGGATAAAAATAACATTCTAGTTTTGATATCTTCATTAAAAACAAAACAAAATAAATAAAAATAAGTAGAATAAAATAAAAAAAAACATAAAATTAGTTTATTTCGTATAAATTCAAATGATGCATTTCAATTGTAATATATTTTTTTTCCTTTTTTTTTTGCTGAATTTGTAAATTTAATAATAATTTAAAATTTTGCAAAAATATAAATGATTTATTGAATATATCACATTACTTTTGAGATATTTATGAATGGTTAAGCAAAATAAACATTAATATAATAATTTCTAGGAAGGTTACCTTATCTCCAACCAATCCTACTGGTCCTGGTGGTCCTGGCAAACCAGGTGGTCCAGGTAAACCATCCCGTCCTGGGATACCAGGAAGTCCTTGAAATCCTGGATCTCCTTTATCACCTGAAAATTAATACAGATCAATTAATTTTAATTAAAAAAAATCTAAAATGGGAATATTTCTAAAAAGCAGCATTAATTAAAAAGAAATTAAAACAAACCTTTATCGCCTACTACTAAATCTGTTGGTATAACTGCTGGAGGTCCAGGTTCTCCTTTAGCACCATCTCGTCCTGGAAGACCTGCTCGTCCCTAGAAAAAAATGTTTCCCAACAATTTACATAAAGGGTTTAATATTATAATCTATATATATATAAAGGAGAAAAGCGACTCACTCATCACGATATCTTCAGAACTATTAGAACCACAAACTTAAAATTTGATAAGTATGTTCCTTTCATGGACTAGAGATCCTCTAAGAACGGATTTTTTGTGAAAATTGACACCACTAGGGGTATTGCTGGGGCTTAAGGGACATGATAGATAAATATTTCTGTTTTTAAACTATTAGAGGTACATACTTGAAATTTGGAAGGCACGTTTCTTTTATAGAGTAGTGTTTCTGCTACAAAATGGGTTTTGCAAAAATCGACCCTAAGGGGCGTTACAGGAGATTAAGATAATTATTTCCATTTTTAAACTTTAGACGTACAATCTTGAAATTTGGTAGGCATGTTCCTTTCATGGAGTAGAAATTTGCTACATAAAGAGTTTTGCAAAAATTGAACTATAAGGGGGTTTGCGATGAGTTAAGGGGTTTTGGAGAATAAATATATTTCTTTTTTTGAATTATTAAACCTAGAGACTTGAAATTTGATAGGCATGTTCCTTTCATGGACTAGAAATGCTTTAAGAATGAGTTTTATGAAAACGGTCCCCCAAAAGTGAGAGGGGGTGATAGGTTTTAAGGCAGTGCAGTTTATCCATTGGGTGCAACAAATTAAAAAATTCATTAGAGCTGTATTAATATTTTTAATAAAGAATTTTTAAGCGGATTTTGATTATTTTCAATTGGTATTTTATTGGCTAAATGCAAATTTTTTTTCTTTAGATGAAATAGAAAATTTGATTTATTTTTACCTTAGTTGTATTTAAATTTCTTTTAGAATTGATTTCCTTTTTAAACACAGTTATAACTATGAATACTAAATAACTAAGAGTTTTTGTATAATATAACCTTTATTATATTTTTCTCTAAAGAACATTCTCACTGAAAGAAATACTGGTAAGTAATTACCATAATGAAAGTAAAATTCACATCTTTCTACACATTTAAACTGTTATAAACATAAAATCTTATCACTAGTACAATTCCATACTTAAAGGTGGGATTTTATATTCATGAAAATTAAAAAGAAATAAAAAATAATGACTTCATTTTAAATACAAATGGTTGGCTAAAATGATAATAACATAAATGTACTTTTTGTAGAGTATTGAAAATGTAGCATTTAATAAGTCATCATCTTTTCACAATTAGAAATCTGTACACTTTTATTCAAAAAGATAAAAATTATAAATCAAGACATTAAAAACTTTTTTTAAAAAAACTTATCATGATTATTCTCTTTCCATGATTCATTAATTCATTAAAGAATTGCTGAGGATAAATGATTATCTTAAAGTTATGAATATATCTAGTGTTGAAAATTCTAAGGATTTCACACAAACATAATTAAAATAATATTTATTCTTATTACCACAAAATGCATAGATTAAGATTTTTTTTATCATTTTAAAACATTTCATGAACACTACAAAAAATATTATTCTGCAAAAACATTGCATCTCTTATTTTATAGCTTGGATGAAACACAAAGGCAATTCTGAAAGTAACCGTTGTTTGACTGTAAATGAAAAACTGCACAGATACAGTAAATTTGTTATTTACAACCTGAAAAGGTAAGACTGTCTTCTATTTTTCAACATTATCACCATGTACATTTAAGAATATCTCATACCATTTCACAAACTTACAAATATCTTCTGCATAAAACTTAGCTGCCAGTGATTTCAAACAACCTATCACAGTATTTTTGTGTTCATTACCAGCAAAGTGCACAGTGCCCTTTATGTGAGTGAACACAGCGTAATCATAATGTCTATACCATGCTATGATTAAAAACATGTAAGTCCTAAATGTATAAATACATCCCAATGAAAAGGTCTTAAGTTTACCTAGCACAGTGAGCATGGGCATTATGCAGAAACGCAGTTCTATAAATCAGCAGACTGGTATTTGTTCTGAATAGCTCTACTCAAACTATTACAACAAACTTCAGAAGTGATTTTTATATGTTTCATGAATATAACAAGGAAGATTTCCTAAGCATCTTGAAACATGATTACCACAGTCTTACTTGGTGACAAAATTTAACAAGTTTTCAACAGGTGATTCGAACTGGTATGACTCCATGCTATTGACTGTTATTTTGTCTCAGCATTCACATACACTATCCAAGTTGCATTGCCAGTCACATTCTGTTTAAAAACTGCTCTCCTGTATTAGATGGGGGGGGGGGAGTCCAAGGTAGCACTTATTTGAATGATTGTGTAAATCACTGTAGGGAATTTTTAGAACACATTCAGTTGGTACTAAACCCACTGGACCCAGTACTTCCTGATTTTCTAGCAACAACTTCATACAAAACAGTCCAAAAACTTTCAGAAATGGTTATAAAAGTTCTGAAATTGTGAATCATAAGTTCTCATAATTTTTTTTCTTTCCATTTTGTATGAAAAGATCAACACTCACTACTGACTGCTTCCTCATTCATTGATTCAACAATAATGTTTTGTTTTTTCTTCTTTCAATCAGACTCACTTATGTACTACATCTTCATTCATAATGTTTGAGCTATATACACAATTTGTGATGAATGTCTGTCCCTGACAGACCTTTATGAAATCTTATCACTTTGTGTACCTTGCATCTGGCTGGGTTTTCAATGGTAGTGTACATCATATCCAATCAATGTACAGCAGTATGCTGCTCTCACTTAACTATGTTGAAAGCATAATGAATTACAGACTGCTTGATACAACAATAAATGCACTCTGATCTAGCATCATGCTACAATACAGGTTTCATTTCAAATTACCCTTGTATAATTTGATAAATTCATAACTAAATTACATACTTCATCACCAGGGGGTCCAGCAAGACCTGGGAAACCATCATCACCTTTAGGCCCTGGTGGTCCAGGAAGTCCTGGTTCACCTCTAAGTCCTTGAAATCCAGGTAAAGCATCCAAACCTCTTTCACCTTTTTCTCCCTTGCTACCTGGTATACAAGTAGTGCAGCTTCCACCTCTCTCTCCTATATAAGAATGTCTTAGTTTATTATTATAATCTTTAGCAAAGAAAACAAAAGGTTCCCTCATTATGATTTTCTAAAAAAAGGTTAATTTAGTTAAATGTGAACATATTTTTAGTATCCTAAATCAGGAATATTTTTGTAATAAAACATATAAAACTTATGGTACAATATGAATTTGATTTTATTATAAGTAGACCCATTTTAAAATCTTAATATAATATGACATATATAAAATCTTTTGAACAGAAAAAAAAAATTAATATCTATTTAACAATTTTTTTAAAATACACAGTAACATCAATTTTTAAATATAATTTAATTCTAATATTTACTCACTTTTTATTAAGATCATTTTCAAATAATTTTTTTTTCAAAAACAAGAAATTTAACACTAATAAGTTTAAATTTGTTTTGACAGACAAAACATTTAAAACTATTTTAACACTAAACTTTTTATATCAGCAAAATAAGAAAACTTCATAGCTGAAAGAGATTGAGCTTGTAACTGAATTTATGTTTAAGCTAGGAAAAAATTTCATGATGCATACATTTCATGCATTTTGTTTACAAGAGATGAAAATGACAAATTACTCAACAATGAATCTAGACTGGAAAACATATAATCCTTTAAATATTACAAAATTTATTTATTAAATGTGTTAGGATTTAATTTATATTTTCGATTTATTATAAAATCTAACTTTGTATGCTAATTATATGAAATAAAATCTCAGCTGAAAAAAATATTTTTTTTCAAGATGAAAGTATAAAAAATGCAAATAAATTAAAGAAAAATTTCTTCATAATTCTCTCAAATAATTACATTGTACATTATATAAACCAAAATAACAATTTCTGATTTCTCATGCAGTTAATGTTTTAAATTTAAAAATTTCTTTTCTAAATTATTAACCTTTTGGGCCTGTTAATCCCAGAAGACCTGGGCGTCCAGGTAGACCAGAAAATCCCCTCTCGCCTTTTGGTCCAGGAATTCCAGGCAATCCAGGAATACCTTCTACAGTATCACCAGGAGCACCTTAAAAGAAAGGAGTAAAAGTTAATAATAAGCAAGTAATTTTAAGGAATAGGTTAAAAGAGGTTTTTCATCAAAATCCTTATAAATACATTGCAGTTTTAAGCAACATGAGTTTTATCTGTATATTACGTAATTAATTACTCAAGAAATATTGCGTATAGAATACATTTATTAAATCTACAAAAGTATAAAACATTTTAAGCATAGATATATGCTTAAAAATTCCTATTATGTAGTAAGTAACTTGAACATTTTATGCACTATATATTTTACTTTTTTACCTCTCTCTCCTTTAGGCCCTGTTTCTCCTTTCTGACCAGTTAATCCATCAAGACCCGGGCTACCATCCATTCCACTAGGGCCAACAATAGAAAGACCAGGACTGCCCTTTGTTCCAGGTTCACCTTTTGGTCCTGGAGCTCCTGGTAATCCAGATGGGCCTGGTAGACCTTCTAGACCTGGCAAGCCTCCATCACCTTTTTCTCCTTTCAAACCAGGTGGTCCTTCTCTTCCTGGTGGACCAGGAATGCCCGGGCCACCAGCTGGTCCGGGTGGACCCCGTGGTCCAATTTCCCCTCAAAACAAAATATATACATTTAATCAAATAACATTCATCAATTAGATTAAGAATAAATAGGTAATAGAAACTGAAAAGTAATGTGTTTCAAAACTCTTATCACAGTATTAAACCTATATATAAATTGACAATATGTATTTACATGTTTGGGGAGGACTAATGATTTAAAATATATTATCTAAATTTAAATTTTACACTCATAAATAAAAAAAAAATAACATTACTAGCAGAAAAAATATTCTGTTTTAGCCTGCATATATATATATATATATATATATATATATACATACATAAAAATTTCAATAAAAATGAAAAGAAAATTCATGCATAAAAAAATAAAAAAAGAAAGATAAAAATTTAAACCATTTATAGTCTATTTTACATTTGTAATAGAAAAAAATGCATACAATGCATTTAAATGTAAAGATTGAAGAATTTAACTACATACACTTGTAACAAACTAAAAAGCACAAATTAATAATGCATTTCATTATATGTATGTTTTCATCTTCTTTTTCATCTTCATCTTAGGTTAGTTTAAAAATTAAAAGATTCTTATATAGAACAATGTAATTTAAATGTACTAGAAGAACTGAATTTATGAATGTCATAACTCATTTCAAATATTAAAGCTTATATAGATTCTTTTAAAAACATAATAATTTTTTTTAAAAATATAACAATGAGCAATAAAAATTAAATCAAAAAAGTCTTACCAGGTAATCCATCAGTTCCTGGAAATCCTTGGGGACCTGTAATACCAGATGGACCTGGAGGTCCAGGTGGGCCAGCTCTTCCTTCAATACCCTAAATAATTAATCCATTGATAAAATTTATAGATAATAAATAGTTATTAATCTGAAATAAATCAAACATCTATTTTATGATACTTTTGCAGAAAGAAAGAAATAGAGAAATATTTCGCATTAAAAAACTTTATTAGTAAGTCACCATAATTACTTACACCTGGGGGCCCAGGTGGTCCTGGTAGACCTCTTGGTCCTGGTATACCAGAATCTCCAGAGTCTCCTTTCATACCACTTAAACCATCCAGACCTGGAAGTCCATCTTCACCTCTGTCTCCCTAAAAGTATAGCAATTAATAGGTTTTTACAAAGGCAGTTTTTCATTTAATGATTTACTTTTACTAAATATAAATAAAGTTATTTATTTTTTAAAGATTAAAAATAAAATTGTAGTGAAAAAATTCCATTTTAATTTTCAACTTTATGATCAAATTTTTTAAACATAGCAAAATGTTTTTAAAAATACACAAAAAAAAAAGAAAGAAAAGAAAAGAAAAAAGATATGGGGATAAATTAATTTTTAGATAATTTAAAACATGAAATAAAACTGCAACTTTAATAAAAAGATAAATTTTATTTTTATAAAGAATCTGTGTTTCTAAGCTATTTTGTGTAGTAGAACAAAATAAACAAATTATTAATTTTTTTTAAAAATTAAAAAATCAATACAGCTTGCAAATTTTAAAGCAAATTGCATTTTAAGGTTAAATATAATTATATTTACGTAATCAATCTTCCATTATTGTATTCAGCTTGTATCAATTTCAAGAGCACATTAGATGTTACAATTTAATTAACAGGGCATTAATATATTTCAAGGTATTCATATATATGCAAGAAGAGGCAGAGATTAAAAAATTTCTCAAATAGATAATGTGCAATTTTTTTTAAAGAAAATGTTGTTGGAAATTTGGAAAGCTTGGCTTGTGTTCATGAAGTCTGGATTTAGAGATATCAAATGTTAAAATACAGTAAAAGACGAATTTATGCCTTTGATCCTCAAATATTCATTAAAAATATAATTGTTTTAAATGACAATTTAAACTATAATATATTTTTGCTATATTTACAAAAAAAAATTGTTTTAAATAGCAAAAGTAAAATTACTTTATTTAATTTAATAACACAGATGTTGATAATTATTTCATTCAATAACAAAATATCAATTAATTCTTTCAAAAAAGTGCAGTTTCACTTAGAATGACTGAACTTAGAGGAGAGAAAGCTACACTTACTTTAAAACCTTGTGTTCCAGGTGGGCCAGGATATCCATCTTTTCCCTTGAAAATTTTATTAAAACATTTATAACAAAAATTTTAAACATTAGAATTTAATATATGCATATTAAGGCTGTTTTTCGCTAATGTTAAAGAATAGGACCCAAATTCGGAATATTTTTTTCATATATAAAAGTACTCGAACATTAATATTATATTCTGGCTTCACTATCCTGTAGAGAATCCCTTATTTTCTCATTTCTATCCTAGTTGACTCATTTTTTCTTTCATAAAACGTGTTTCGCATTTTTCCTCCTATACTGTAATGTTAAATGATCTATCCCTTTACATTTTAAAAAAAAAAGCTAATTATTTAAAAAATATTTTGAAATTTTAAAAACACTATATCATAAACAAATACATGAGTTACAATGTCACAAATTTTTATAAAAAGTGATGCATTTTTCTGTCCAAAAATGAGCTCTGCTTTAAGTTCATGCTCTCTTACATATGGCGAAAACAGCCTTAAGGTATTTTTTTTTATTTAAGTTAATATTATAATTCTATCAAAGTAAAGAATAGAGTAACATTCACAAAAACTAGAGTAACATTAATAAAATGAGTTATTTTAAAAAGAAAAGGCCATTAGTGCGCACAAATAAATAATTTGTTCTTAAGTGTTTTAAATCAACAATTCAGCCACAATGGTAATTAAACATGGAACACAAAAAGTAAAATATTAAAAGAGAAGACTAAAGACTTAAGAAAATGAATTGTCTATACTATAGTGAATAATTCGCTAATGCTCATTATCATAAAATCTATTTTACTTATGCTTCACACTATTACTAAAAATTATCACTGATGATTATGACGAATAAAGTAAGCAATTTAAAAGTTGATAAAGTGGAAAATTTACTTGCAAGGAAAAAAAATGGAATAAAAAGCAGCTTTCCCTAAATTTTAACAGCTTAATCAATAGAGTTTTTTTTTATTTATCATTTCTATTGGTTCCTTCAGCAGTCTTGAAATTTTAAAGATATAATCTATCAAAAAACATTAACAGTATTAGAATATATCATCTAACAGAAATTGATGCAATATTATTTATTACCAGGCAAATTATTTAAGCATTAAATTTTTCAAAATGCAATATTATTTTGAAAAATTTCTTTTTATTTCATATAAATACGTTTATTAATAATTATTAGACAGTATGCAAAAATCTTACCCTTGGTCCAGGATAACCAGGTAGTCCTTTTTCACCAGTCATACCAATGTCACCAGGGGGACCCTGAACAAACACAAACAAGTATATATATTGTATGAAATGTCACTAAAAATATAAGCTTACTTAAAATATATAGAGGTAATTCAGAGTAACCTCAAATATCAGAATTCTTCAATGATTCTATTTGTTATTTAGGGAAGAATAACAAATTAGATATTTTAATTTTTATATTTAACTCAAAACATTTTTTAACACTAAATATCACTAAGAACTTTTTATTAGCAAAGAAGTACTTTACACAAAACATTCCTTTACTGAAGTTTATGTCTCTTTTTTAATCTTAGGATTGTTATAGTTATATAATGAATACTCATGGATAATTTGTGTCAAAAATATGATAAAGAATGTCTTAAACAATTAAATTAGCAATTAAACTCAATAAAAACAAAGTAAAACCTAATTTTGTACAATATAATTATGATGCACTTAATCGTATTATTATTCGTATACATAATTTTGACAATAAACTAAAAGCTAAAATATTGCTTAAATTACATCAAATATATCAACTATTATCACAGGAATATAGACTATTTCTTTCACTTACCGTTAAACCAAGTAACCCATTGTATCCTCTATCTCCCCTTTCACCAGATTCACCCTAATAAAAATTCAAAATGGTCACAGAATAAATCATATGAATGCACAAAAAAATCATGTATATTTTCTTATAATGCAGAAAATATGGAGCTCAGCAAATATTTTGATAATTAGATCACCATAATCATAATTCAACACAATTATAAATAGTAAAAATGTGATTTTTCTATTTGTAAATGATAACAATTGCATTCACATTAAATAAAAAATATAAGAAGAATTAAGGAAAAAATTACTAAACTGCCCTTTACACATATTTCTACAAAGATTCACAGCTGATTATTCAAAATTTATAGGGAAACATAAATAGCCCCTTGAGCCTATTTAATGTCTGTGTGCATCTCATGTAGTAATTTATTTTTATCATGGTAATTTTCTAAAACTCATATCTCTGCTGCCTCTATTGATTACTCACTTAAAGAGATAAAGTATTTTTTAAAGTTTATTCTTCCTTATTATAAAAAATTTAAATAATTACATTTTTAAAGCAAACTGCATTACTGTTATAAGAATAAAATTTTTTTACAATTACAATAAGTTTATAAAATCAAATGATTTAGAAAAAAATGTAAAAATTGCATACTTTTTGTCCTTTAGGTCCAGGCAATCCTGGAAGACCAACAGTCACACCTTTCTTTTCCAGGAAGTAGCCATCACAAGCTCCAGGAGGTCCAGGTGGACCAATCAAACCCCGTTCTCCCTAAGAAATAATGAAACGCAAATAACTATATGAAAGGGGGGGGGGGTTAACATATTCAAAACACTAAAAATAACTTTAAAAAAATAAGTCTCGAGTAAGAATTAATATAAGTTGAATAATCTCTTTTATTTTTTGAACAAAATAATGAAAATAATTTCTTAAATAAAATTTCTTAACTTTTGTCAATTTACTTTAAAAACTAAAAAAATATTTTAAATACACTTACGCTTTCACCTTTCAATCCTTGAAAACCAACACCCATGTTTCCCTTTTCTCCAGAAAGACCTCTCTCACCTTTTGGTCCCTAAAACCATTATGTAAAATGTAAAAGAAATTTTATTTCTTGAGAATAAGGCAATACAGCACATTTAGGACAAAATTAATTTTAGAATGTAAAGAAAATATTTTTAACATTTAGTTTCATTTCTACTTTGTTTGTATTAAATACTATAACAATGCATCATTAAAAAACTACTCAACTAAAGCTAAAAGAAATTTTAATGTGATACATACATAAATAGAAAGTAATTATGAAAAACTTTAATGGTATTAAAAAATCAATTTAACATTTATCATGCGATTTCATATTAAAAAAAATCAAAATGTATACATAAAAATTAATCCATTATTAATAAAAGAAAAGCTACAAAAAATAGTAGAAATATTTAAAATATATATATATATATATATTGGTTTTTTTATTGACACATTTAAAAAAAACTTACTGAAACTCCAGGAAGACCACGTTCACCTTTAGGACCAGGTCTACCATCTGCTCCAGGAGGTCCCTAGAATAGTTTAAATTTAAATATATATGATAAATACTATGAAGATTATTTGTATTTTATAATTATATTTTACTCTAATCATATTCATAATATATGATGATAAATAATCATATGTTAAGGGGACACAGTACGATTCAACTGACAAAAATTGGTCAAAAAATCAAATTTAATTTTTTTAGCTTAAATTATTCTTTATATATTTTTCTATAACCTGACAAAATTTGAAAGCTCTAAACTAAAAACACACAGAATTATGATAGCTTTTGCGCTCGTTTTTATTCACATCCCTATGGCAAATCAAAACTTTAAACTTATTTATCTAAGAGAAAGATAAAATAACTCGTTTGTCTTCATTTAAAATGCTAAGGCTTTTTTTCTATTGTGCCAAATGCTTTGAATTTTCTTTTACCTATTGCTAATAGTACATGTAACAAAAGTTGGTATGCATTTTTAAAACAAAGCAATACTTATTTTTTTAAGGAATTTTCAATACATATTCATAAAAAGAAGCATTGTACGAATACCAACCATGTTATCGCAAACCCCATACCAACTTTTGTTATGCACAGTTTGATCTACTTGAAAATCAAATTTCATGCATGTACGTAAATTTTTATAAGAGGAGTAGCATTTTAAAATCACTTCACAAATTTGAAGTTTTTTCCTTAAAAGATTAAATGCCTAGCTTTTTATGAAATGTTGAGCACAAAATCTGTTTTACATAGTATACGCACAAAGGGGGCAAACAAAAATTTTTTGAAAATCCTTAAATTAAAAATTTTGCTTAAATCGTACCATGTCTTCTTAAGTAGAAAAGTTTATATGCAAGCTTGTTTATAGGTTTGTTTCACCATTTACAAACATGCTTTTACCAGTAATGCTCAAAATTGTATCCAATCATCAAAAATTTTAATCTATGTTTAAAAAATCATTTGATATGAAGGGTATTGTATTATGGATAACTATTTTATATATATGTGGGAACCAAGACACATATGATGGAAAATAAGGTTAAATTTATTCAGAATTTTAAGACAATTGTGAAGCTACTACGTTTGTTTGTACAAAGCTTTTGAACTCTACCTTATTAATTTGGTTTCTTTCCATGATATCCTTTGGAAAGATTTTGACACTGCACAACCAAATTATGTAGTTTAAGTAACACCATTTGAAATGTATCCTACCATTCCCTCCTCCATGTACAGAATGGTTTTGTTATATCATGTGATTGTACTGCAGGGACAGACACTTTGTTCTGAGAAAATCATTTGTTCTACTATGTAAGAAATGTAGTTCTTCAAGAACCATACTGTAACATTTAATTTTGCCCACATTTGGGTTAACACCTTCAGAGACTTTACATATATTAAGGAAGATATACAGTGATTCTATGGCATCCATATTGAAGGAGTGTGGAGTTGTACCATCATTTTTAAGGAGGTCAAGTATCACAGCAAAAAGGGTCTGAAATGAGATGTTACTCTGGAATTAAATGTGTTACACCTAGTATTTTCTGGGTATTTCTGTTTTCATAAGCAAAATATCCTATACAGAGATCTTTGAATGATGGCAAAAATGGTATAGAAACATTGTTTAATGATGACTCAATTTAAATGGTACTAATAAATTTGTCTACTTCACATATTTATTTAAATCTAAGGAAACTTAAGGTGTCACTTCAGAAACATAGATAGAAAGGAAATTTGAAAGAAAGAAAACAAAAAGAAAAGAAAAATCCACACATTTTCAAACTAAATAAATAAATATATGATTCTTACAGGTTTTCCTGGACCACCATCTCTTCCTTGTTCACCCTAAAAAAGATAACACTTAAATTATCATGATTAATAAAACTAAGTACACAATACATTATTAATGTTATAATATAGCTTAAAAATTACACAATTTTATTTATATATATTTATTAAAAATTTTGGTAAAAAATTAACTTATCTGTGACTCTAGTGGTACATGTAAAAATAATGCATGTATTTAAAAATATGAATAAAATTTAACTGAGCACTAAAACAGGTGTATAGCTTACATATTAAGCTTATGTATTATGTACCAAATTTGGCAACATCTTTTTAAACTAAAAATTTTATATTTCATTTTTATATACAACAACAGCACCAGATTAATTTGTTTTTAATGATAAATTATCTTAAAAATTCTCAAAAATACGATGAATCTAGAAGCCTTTTTTTCCAGAAGAGAAAAAAAAAAAGGATCCAATGACAAAATTTTTTTTTATAAATTATACTTAAAAATAATAAATTTCTTTTACTTAAAACATTATTTAGTTTAAGTTCCATTTAAGTACTTTTGAAATGCATTTTAATGCATCTTAAGTTCTTAGGGTCTATGAAATTCTAAGATTTTTTTCTCTCAAATGACAGCAAACACTGTTTATTGTTGAAATGTATATTTCTATTGAAATTTTTTTTGAATAATGCATACACTTAATGTTTCAACAATACAAGCAATAAGATTTCCAAAATTTCTGACTTCCAATTATAATTATTTTTAATGGAACAAAAGAACTAACATACCACAACATAAAAAATTATTTAATTAAAAAAAAAATGTTATAATGCAATTTAAATTTCTAGTAATACTAAGTAATCTTATCAAATTTCATGCACAAATTTGTATTCAGGCATTTGCACACAATCATTAGTTTTTATTATATTTTAATCCAATTTCAAACTTTTAAGAATAATGAACTGATACCAAAAAAATAATTTGAAATTCTTTCAGGAACAACAATAAGGTTTTAAAAAAAATATAATGTTTAAATTAAAAGTTCTATTTCTGAAGATAAATGTTTATAAGTTAATAAAACAAAATTCAATATCAAAACTTTTTTTTAAAAATTCATAATAATTTATTAATATGGTTTCACTATGTATATTAATTTTATTATCTTAAATATTTGCAAAACTAGTTGATTCTGATGAACTTGCAAAATACAATTTAAAATATCCTTCAAAATTGTATGACATTCAATTACATAGTTAAGAAGATAATTTATTTTGAAACATTTACACTTATGCACACACACACACACTACAGTGGTGCCCAAACTTGTCAACATTTTTTGGTCACCACTATAAAATCTTTTATTTTTCAACATTATATTCTCCTTAGATAAACTGTTTCAAATAATCAAAATATTTATGTACCATTGAAGAGTAGATTCTATGCTAATTTAAAAATAAAAATACTGAATTCAAATACCTTTAATAGTTAAAAAATTATATAAAATTTACTATCAAAAAGAATACAAGAAAATTTTAATGAAAAATTGAACTAGGCAGTCAGTTATTGTTCTGAGGATCAATGAAAAATCAGCTTTAATGCATATGATGAATCATTTTATGAAATATCATTTTTTATTTTATTCTGCTTCTTCACAATATACCTTTTGTCCTTTTAAACCTGGTGGTCCAATAGCCGGTTCACCCTTTTCTCCTTTGTAACCAGGTGGACCTGGATAGCCTCGAGGACCAGGATCACCAGGATAACCATCAGCACCGGATCTTCCCTGTAGATTTTTTACCAAAACAATACTTTTAAGGAATGTTTAAGTACACAACATCAAATCAATATTATATGTTTATAAATTAGTAAAAAAAAGAGCATAAGTTGGTGGAAAACCATTGTTACCATCTCTATGTGAAGTGGCAACAAGTCATGAGTAATACTATGCAAATATCTACATAGTATCTATCATGTAAGAAATGTATAAAAAGTCAAGGCTTTCATCTGTACGCAAGATTCACACGAAAAGTTTTCTGACATGATTATAGGCACATGACAAGAATTAAAAGACTTTGAATTGGGAATGTTAACTGAAATCGGACACATAGGGGTACTTTCATTTAAAAAAATTGTTAAGAAATACAACATTTCTCAATTCACACAATCAAAAGGGTGACATCTCACTATGCATTGGCTGACAGTACCTACTTAATGAATGAGACCAGTGATGTCTGTGTAGAATAGTCAGTGTTAATAGATAAGCAACACAACATCAAACAAAAACAATAATCAATGTGGGACATACTGCAAACATGTCTGTGAAGATAATATACAGAAATTTTATGTATATTATTATGGCAACAGAAGAATAATTTGAGTACCTTTCAACTACAGGGTATCAGCTGCAACTTTTCAGCTGGGCTTGTTAACATAACAGTTAGACCCTAGACGATTGGAAAACACTGATTGATCAAATGAATCATGATTCCAATTGATAAGAGCTGATGACTGTGTTTGATTGTGCCACAAACTCCATGAAGCTATGGAATCAAGTTGTCTACAAACATTGCACAAACTGGTGAGTTGTTTTAAACATGATTATGAACTGGGTCCTATGATAAAACTATGCCTGACTACAAATGATTATGTTCAGCTACTGAGACTATTCAAACAAAGATGAAATTTTCCAGGATGACAGTACACTATGTCAATGGAACGCAATATAATTTACGATTGATTGCAGAAAACATTCTAAACAATTCCAGAGAACGATTTGGTCATCCAGATTACCAGATATGAATCCCAAGAAATATATATGAGACATGATCAAAAGATCAGTTAATGCATAAAATTCTGTGCCAGCAACACTTTCACAGTTACTTAAGTTGTAGAAAAACATTTATTTCTTCAAGAAACTACTGTCAACTTGCTGAGCCAATGCTACATCAAGTTGTTACATTACACCAGGCAAAAAGAGTTCCCACACAATATTGGGAGGTATTCCATGACTTTTGACACTTCAGTATAAATAAGAGTTAAAATTTTGTAGGAGGCAATCATGAATAATTGACAGTAGTGTTTGAAAATATGATTAGATATTATTGTTAAAATTTTGAATCACAATGCAGCTGTGTGGGACATTTGAACAAATACTATTCTGGCGTAACAGAATAAATTAAGGTATCTTTAATGAAAATAAATTCTTTTAAAATTAATAATAATTCATCTAAAAAACAAGAAAATAACATTTTAACCACAAGTATTTACAAATTATATATATATATATATATAGTCGACTCTCGATAATTCGAGTGAGTGAGTGAATATTAACGTTGCACTGTTTAGCAACATGAGGGCTTTTGGCGATGGTCCGCGTAATTTTGAACCATGGTCAAGTGATGCAGATGACACCCGAGCTGGCACCTCCCTCCTAACTACAAACCACACCAATGAGAGGACGTTTGAGCTCTCGACAGATTTAACGTGCATCACTCCCCTACACGGCGGGTCTTTAGTGGTACTCATGACATGCTAGCCATGATCCGATGCCTAGACCACTTGGCTATTGTGGCCACTCTTGATAATTCGAAGTTGGAGGCACCAATGAGAAACTTCGAATTATCAAGAGTTCAAATTATCAAGAGTTCAAATTATCAAGAGGGTAAGAAAAAACTCTCAAAATACATGAAGCAAAGTTTTTTTCTAATGTATTAAAATTTTTAACTATGCAACAAAACAAAGATTGTACATATGTATACAATTATTTTAAAATATTTTTAAAAGGACATATTATACAGTATAAAAATTATCTACTAAAAGAATACATTCAATACATTTATACACAATGCTACGCATCTCTTTTTCACAATAGTGGACCATCCTTTCTGAACACATGTGCACCAACGCCATGTGTTAAACGAAAGATATGGATGGCAGACAACAGGTGCAGATTGTCTACTAAAAGGAATGAAAACAATAAGTGTCTTTTCACCTGAGGAATCGGAAAACACTAAGAAGGTCAGAAGACAGATGGTTATCAAAGGGGCTATGTTACAGGGGAGACATGCAGAGACAACTCAAAGTGAAACTTGTAAGCTCCAACCTGTTTGCTACAGGACTGTACATGATAGTGAATGTTCAAATTGTCAGGAGTTTTATAAGATAACTTTGAATAATAGCGTGTTGTAATCTGGCCAGCCACAGATTTTACTTCTAAATATTGAGAGTACCAAAACGTATTGTTTTAGTTCGAAATATCAAGAGTTTTTCTAGGGACTGAGCATATACTTTGAATTATCGAGAGGTTCATATTATCAAAGTTTTTAATTAATGAGAGTCGACTGTATATATATATTAAAAATTTTGAACACATATTATAAAATAGTCATTTTATAAACCAAAGAATCTTGTAATCTGTAAAGTGTCAAAACAATATACATATATATAATTTAAGATATTTTTAATTGTGAAACTTTTATATTTTATTTCAGTAATTAATTAAAAAGATACTTAGTAAGGACAATGACTTTTATACATTTTTTTCAAGTAAAAGAATTATACATTCATAATCTCAGATTGCCTTTCATTAAATATTAAGCATTAATGATTTTTGATAAATTAATCAATGAATTACAAAATAGAAAGAAAGAAAATATTTATTGATATGAACGGTATGTAATCCATTTTGAAATCAATAAAACTCCATTGGTAATATTAGTAACATGTAATTAATTCATTAAACATTAAATTGAATTTTTTCATTCTATTTCTAAAAGAAAAGGAAAATTAAATGTCTCTTGTTTGTCATCAATCTATACTTAATAGAGTTTCAAATATACGAAAATTTTAAAACAGCAAAATATAAACAGATTTAATAAATGCAAACAATTCATTAAAAAAAAAAGAAAGGAAAATTAATAGAAAATCCAGAGTAAGAATGAACAACATTCAACAATTCTAGTATCAAGAATAGTATTACTAACTCACATCAGTTCCATTGCAACCATCAAGTCCAGGTGGCCCTCTTGGACCCATTTGTCCAGGTATACCCTATAATAAACAAAAAGAAATTTTTAAAAATTATTTTCTGATAATTACAGCATACCATGTAAAATAATTTAGATTGCTTACTCACAGGAATGCCATTTGCCCCAGGATATCCAGGTAATCCCATTTTGCCCTAAAAAAATTAATAAATAAATAAAAATATGAAATATATCCTTAGTTTAAAATCTGAAGTTTAATAATGTAGAGGGGAAAAAATATTTTAAATTCACTCATCATTTTTTCAAGTAAATAAATTTGCTAAAAACCATTAAGTTTTGTTAGATAATAATTCTAGACAGAATATTGGGGAAGTAAAATTTTAATAACATTTTGTATTTACTTTTACATTTATAAACATAATATTTTTGAACCATAATAAGCTAACCATTATTTTAAATGCATTAGTGAAAGCGGAAAATCAAAAATGTCTCTTTACTCAGATACGTATTCATACAGCTTTTTTCATAAAATATTAGAGACAAATATATTAATAAAAAATTAATTTAGATATATAGAACTTAAAATATGAAACCAAAATTTCGTAATTATTTTAATATATTTTACAACATGCAATTTTAACCAAAAAAAAAAGCATTGAAAAAATAAAATAAATTAAGGCTTACATAATTGTGCAGGTTTCCTTTCCATAAATGTAAATCATAAGTGAAAGTAATTAAGTGACTGAAATTCAGTTATAAGAAAGGTGCCACCATGAAATGGTTCATACATTTGGGGACTTGCCATTGTCTGCAAAGGCTAAATTGCCAATATGCAGCCCATTAGAAAAAATAAAAATAAGCATATTTTAAGTATTTTAAATTTTATCAAATGCTGAATCATTCTGAAATTTTCTTTAAATGTTATTTTTAAAAAATCTCATTTAACACAAAAGCAGGCCATTCAAGAAAAGCTCATTTAAGAAAAATTTAAAAACTGTAAGGTTTAACAATCTTACTCTATCTCCTTTTGGTCCTCTTGGCCCTGATATTCCAATTTCACCTTTTAAACCTTTTTCTCCTGGAAGTCCTTCTGGTCCCTCAAATCCTCGTAAACCAGGTGCTCCCTGAGGCCCAGGAGCTCCAGGGATCCCCTAAATAAAATTTAATTAATAAATATGATTGCAATAAATTGTAAATTAAATTTTAATTTACTAAAAAAATAATAATATAATTCAAAAAACATAATGAATTAAAATTATGTAAAAGAATAAAAAATTGCAACAAAATTATTGTAATAATCCAAAATTAGAAAACACCATACACAACAATTTAAGCAAGCTTTTTTTAAAAAAAAAGAGGGGGGGGGGAGAATGATGTATTTTATAAAAATTTGTCAAAAAATATAAATTCATACAATTTTACATATGAATTTTTTTTTGTCATGTAACACACAAATAATGTTTCTAAATTTTAAAAAAAAATCAGTAAAACATTTTTGTTTAATCCAATTTTTTTAAAAAGCATACAATTTGAATAACTTTCTTCTATTCTATTGAAGAAATATAAATCATACAAAAATTTAAAAATATATCATACAGATACAATTAAAAAAACATTCTAAAAAAAGTTTGCAGAGTTTCCACAAATTATAGAAAAGAGAAACAGAAGGAACAAAATGAAAAAAATATATAGTGCTGAGGGTTTATTGACACTTATGTGTGAAGTGAATTTGGTGACATTTATATATTTGTTACCATTAAAGTATGAAATTCATTATTTCATAGAATACCTAGATATTTCAAGAAATAACTAGACAAATCAATTAAAGTATATAAAATTATTTAATTCTATGATTTAACTAGGTATTCTATAGAATAATGATTACTTGATTGTTAAAGTATGAAATACAGCACTCGAAAGTTCTTTGAAAAAGAGAATGGCCAAATAAAACAATTGAACACTATACGTGAACTTCAGTATATGTAAACAAACATTATTTTTCATTGAAGAAGAATATTGGCACAATGCTTCAATCTGTTCCAACAGTTCAAAGTTGTGACACTGGACAAGGGCAAGTGCTCTTGTAAAAATATGTGTAAGAGTAAAAAGTGTGCTTGTTTCAAAAATAATATACAATGTTATTCAAAGTGTCATCACAGCAATCTTTGCTCTAATAAATAATGAAAAGTAAAATAAAGGTATTTCATAAAATTTAAATGAATATTTTTGTTTGACCAATTTTATCAATGTTTTTAATGAAGCAACAGTTTTTTTTCTCAACATGTATTTTTTTTAAGTAATATTTAAATATAACTATATTTTTGCAACATATTCTTTTTAACTATTGTTAGCAATATGAGCAATAATAAATTATATCTGCTTTTCCTTACTATTTATCAATTAATCATCCATAATTGGGATAAAATGTATTTTTTGAGAGACTTTAGCTATTTATGATAGTTAAGGGGGTCCGGCACATGAATTTTTGAAAAAATGATCGATTTTGACTTTTTTATATTTTTAAAAAGATCAAACATTTCTGCTTAAAATGATATATGATATATGGAAATACAATAATTAGAAGTATTTTTATTTATTTTTTAAAAGAAAGTCACTTTCTTTGACGCGTGACAGGTGCACCTTGAGGAGCACCTGTCTTTCAACATGCTTAATTTTTCTATAACAGTGCGATTTGTTTTGTCCACAATTAGTATAACATTTTTTTTTTACTTTTTTTACATTTTTTTAAAATAAAACGATTTTTCTTTGAAGAAAGGAAAAGACAACTCAGCACAGTTATTTTTTTCATTTGGTTTGTTGTAAAATGGGATTATTTTTGCTTGAACTTGCTAATTGTGAATTCTAATTTATTTATCCAGATTTTTTTCTGTTTAATCCACGTTTTACATTAAATTATTTATCAGTATTTTGTTAACGACAAAATTATGGGGAGATCTAAAAAAATATTTAAAAAACTAAAAAATGTGGGCGTTCCAAAAATGATTGCTCAAAATGTTCCAGCTATCTCATCAGCACAGAAACTGTTATTCAAAGTGCTTCAACACAAAAACTTATTTCAAACAACAGTTTACATGAAGATATGGAAGGAAGTAATGAAAAATTTTTTTAATACAATTAAATTTATTGAATAAAGCTTTATTGAACTTTGCTGTTTGTAAAAACTGTGGCCATTCCATCTCATTGGAGGCTTTTAAAAGAGTTGGAATTGTGTAATTGTGTATTATATGGAACTTTGTTGTAGTTTTTGCACAAAAAAACATGGTTTTCATACGTCAACTAAATTGAAAAATAAAAATAAACTTTTCCACTCAAATATCAGTTTGGTATTTGCTTTCAGATCTATTGGAAGAGGTCCTTCAACTGCAGAAACATTCTGTGGACTTATGAACTTGCCATCTCCACCTGAAAAATTCCGTACTTATACAGAATTGTTGTTCGACTCTTCTAAATTTACCTGTGAAAAATCAATGAGAAATTCTGTTGAGGAGGCAACATGAATAGAAGGTAGACGAGACATTGCTGTTGCCTTAGATGGTTCATGGCAGAAAAGAGGATACCAGTCTCTCAATGGTATTGTTACAGCTACGAGTGTTGATACTGGAAAAGTTATTGACTTTGAAGTGTTTTCGAAACATTGTCGGTGCAAAACTGCATTTAATTCTGTTCATGAACCATCATGTATTGCCAACTATAGTGGAACAAGTGGAGACATGGAAGTGAAAGGCGTAACGGCGATATTTGAAAGATCTGAAGCTCATTATGGCATTTGTTACACAAAATATATGGGCGATGGAGATCCAAGATGTTTTTCATCAATACTTGCCCTGAATCCTTATGACACTCAAGTAGAAAAATTAGAGTGCGTTGGGCATATCCAAAAGCGTATGGGTACCCGTCTTTTGAATCTCAAAAGAAAAAACAGAGGAAAAAAATTAAGTGATGGAAGAAGCCTAAGTGGACGCAACCGACTCACCGACATTTTAATTAAAAAAATTCAGAGGTATTATGGTATGGCCATTAGAAACAATATCAATAATTTACACCACATGAAAACTGCTGTTTGAGCTGTTTATTTCCATCTTTTGTCTACAAATGAGAGCCCTCAACATGGATTGTGTCCCTCGAGTACAAATTCATGGTGCAAGTTTCAGAAAGCAAAAGCTGAATTTAACAAAAAGCATTATGACCATAAAAAACATACTCATGTGCCATCTTCCCTCATGAATGAAATTAAACCAATTTTTTGATTTAGCTGACCCTAGGTTATTAAAAAACTGTCTACATGGAAAGACTGAAAACCCCAATGAGTCAGTTAATAATAGCATATGGTCAGTCATTCCAAAATCACGTTTGTGGAGTTAAAAACTCTAAAATTAGGGGTAAATATGGCAATTGCACAATTTAATATGGGTCATGTAGCAAAATTAATCATTTTAAAACATTGTGGTATTGATTCAGGTTTTAACTGTGTGTCATCCTCTAAAAAATTAGATGCACTTAGGATTCGTGTAGCCCAACGAAAGCATCTTGAGATACAAAAAAAAGGCTAGATTGCTAAAAATAATGAAAAAAAGAAAATTAGAAGAGTCTTTTGTAGAAGCAGAGGGCAAAGAAAATGTTTCATATTTTTCAGGAAAGTATTGAAAAAGGTAAATCGTCAAAAATTACAAATTTTTACTTTAAAGCTTGTTTTCTCAAAATGCAATATTTTTCCTCTTTTGTACCTTTTTCTCAGAAACTAATTAATGTAGGATCCTCAAATTTTCAGTAAGTATATTTTCAGCATGTTTACACATTTACATGGAGGGGATAAGAAATACCTAGCAAACTGTTTTAGATAACGCCTTTTTAAACTAAATTTTAGGGGGGGGAATTGGAAATTTTTAAAAAAATTCATAATTATATCAATTTTTAGTAAAAAGACAAAACCCTCCACTAAAGTTTTATTGATAGTACATATAACCTACTGCAAAAATTTCATCTATGAGGAGCAAGTAGTTTCTGAGAAAAAGATACATAAACTTACGCAATTTTAACATAGGCTCCTATAGAAAGTGCCGGACCCCCTTAAATTTATAAAGCAGCTTTAAAATTGTACTACTTGTTTGATTCTGTACTACAACAAGTTATCGAATTAGTAGTTCTTGTGTCTTCCCTACTTTGTTTCACTCTAAAAGCTTTTAGATGATTTTTTTGTATTTTCTTTACAGACTGATGTGCTTCAAAGAAGTTTTTTTTTTGGTACTTGTATGTTAGCGGTATCACAGGTCAAATTGGCACCAAACGAATAGCAACATTTTCCATTAAAATCTAACTGATTTTTTTTCTTATATAAAACACATTAGAATCTTTGTTGTTTTAATATCAAGGCGGAATTCGTGTGGTATCAATTTTGCTGCTGTGATGCTAATACGCAAGTACCAATTTTTTGTTGTAAATATTACAAAATTAAAAATTTCACAAATGCATTTAAATATTTGAATTGATTTGTGTCTATTTGAATATTTTCCAATTACATTTCAATGGTTTTAGATTATTCAAAGAATTTTAGAACGGCAGTATTTGGTATGCTAAATACAGACTTTTACAAATGATTGTTTCCCTCTTCTCATAATAATAATAATAAATACATGATAAATAAAAATAAATGATAAATATATGATGGTATAAACATGCTTATTTCTAGAATTTTTTATAGACAGTAACTTTACTTTTGTTATTTGATTTTTCTCAATTTTTCAACTATATTATTTTGTTACAAACAGAATTAAAAAACTTACAGAATAAAAACTTTGAGTACATTGGTGTTCCTATTTGTTTCAAATTTCAAAATTAACTGCATGTAGTATGTACAATAACTAGTTATACAATACCCAATGATTTATAGTAAATCCTCCTCCCTAATTATTTTAAATTAAGAATGAAAAGAATTTAGAAAATTAGCTGACATAATTCATTAATTGTATTTATATGAAATGTTTGACACATAAATCATTTTTGCAAGCTTTTTATGTTGAGAATATTCTTACCCTGGATCCTTTTTCACCAATACATTTACATCCTCCATTGTCACATCCCTCACAGGGTCTTGAAGTTTGGTCTCCAGAAGTAGGTCTTTCATAATTACTAGGATACTGTGGATATCGATATGATTGTTGCTGAAACAAAAGGAATAGCAAAATTAATTTATTTATAGTCAAATTTAATGCAAACTTTCACCAGATTGCAAAACATATATTTATATATGGGTATGTGTTTTTCTTAAAAAAAAAAAAGGATTCATCAAACGATTTAGAATTCTTTCCAGATACGATTTAATAATTGCTGGAAAAGGGGTTCTGTGGATCCAAAGAATAGCATTACACCTACAAATATATAATCTTCATCAAAAGTATGCATTTGTTCAAGAATTAATTATTTTCAATTAATTAACTATGAAAAGGTAAATTTTTATGTCAAAATTTTATTTAAGAGTTTTCCCACAAACTTGATAAAACATAAAGAGATGATTCATATCTAGGATAATGGATTAAGCTCAAATCTAAGTAGAAAATACTTCCCAGTCAGTGGATATTATTCAAATGTGTATTACCTGATTATTACTAATGCATCAACACCTATTGTTTGATTATTAATAATAGTTTTATAAATAAAATCTAAGAGAGTACCCTACCAAATCGAATAATCAGTTTATTTACAGTGAATTGATCATTTTTCTTCACATGATTTTTAAGATTTCATTTAAAATTTAATTCATTTTACAGAATGTCCTTAATTTATAACGTTTCTCTTTCAGAATGCATGAATTACGTTTTATGATAGTATCAAGTTAATTTTCAAATCTCTTTTCGAAGCCTGTCGAATTTAAAAACGAAGAATATGAAATAATCTCTACTGAAATCTGAACCGATTTCCCAAGACTGACATTTTGTATGTTTTTGCTATAAAATCTTTATTTATATTTTATTCCCCTATTCTGCGAAAATGAAAACATTTTGAACGTTACTATTTTTAATTCTACTGAAACTTCATCAATCGAAGGGATTAGGCATGTCAAATAACAAAAACTATTACCCACACTAGGGAAGAATTCGAAAACTTTCAGGAACGAAAACTTCTCTGAAAACAAAATAATGCGCTTCAGAGAAAATGACTGTTGCCATATCCAAGATCTGAGATAAACTAATCAGCAAGTAATAAACAAATTCATAAAGTAAATGACAAAAACATTTGCAAAAGCTTTTTTAGATAAAGGTCGCCAAAAGTTATTTTTAAAGAAAATAACATTTGTCTGAAGTTACTCTAAAGGAAAAGTGACAAGATCGGAATCAGGTCTGCCTCGGACATTTAAAAATGATTATTCATCCAATTGGTTTTCAAAGGACCATGCCACAAAAATTACAAAAGCAAGAGATTCTTGCGTGAAAGCAGTTGAAGTGGCACGCTTATCTGGCAGGACAGAACCCGCGATCTTCGGATCCGAAACCGAGTAACTTAACCACTACACCAAATGATCATTATGGTACGGAGGTTGTTACGGACTTATATAGATTATACCACAACACACTCCCCCACTAGTGAGTCAGTGGATATGCGAACGAACGATGGAGTTGTAAAATTGAGTGTGTTGTGTGAGCAGTTGTTGTATTTGGAGGAATCGTGTCAAGTGAGTCTGACGACTTTGCTGCATCAAGTAAGTCTGATGAGTTTTTTTGTTGCTCCTTTTTTGCGGGTAGATAGCGCCACGACAGTTCAGAAGGTTGCCTATTTCTGAGTTCAGCCAGGGTCACCAATGAAGTGGCGCGCTTATCCGGCAGGACAGATCCGAAACCGAGTAACTTAACCACTACACCAAAATGATCATCATGATGCGGAGGTTGTTACTGACTCATATAGATGATACCGCTACACAGTAGAGTACACAAGGTGTAATTTTGGGATCCAAACCCTTCCCATATACCAAGAGATTTTTCTTTTTCTTTTTTTCAGTAAAAAAATTACGCGTTTTTTAAGATGTAAATTTCTCTCTTCCAAGTAGTCTGTATACACAAACACACACACCACTGAGTGAAATAGATACTTTAAAACAGAATAAAGGAAATTATGCTTCCCAAATATGATTTTTCACATCGAAATAGGTAGCCTACATTTGTTTCAAACATAAGAAAATTTCAAGAAAATAAAAGTGATATTGACAAACCGAATATTCTACTTAGCCCCTTATTTAAAACAAAAGAATCGCTGATAGAATCCGACTCTTTATAATTTCAACAAACACATTAGTTACAAATGGATAATATATATATATATATATATATATAAAATGACACTAAATGCATTTTAAAGTTTTCATTAAATACAAATATATAACGCATTTCAAAGCAGAATTGTTTTTAAATGAACTAAATTCTAATCACAAACTATT
Source organism: Trichonephila clavata (assembly GCA_019973975.1). Taxonomy (NCBI): domain Eukaryota; kingdom Metazoa; phylum Arthropoda; class Arachnida; order Araneae; family Nephilidae; genus Trichonephila; species Trichonephila clavata. Next base: position 194,796 of record BMAO01008897.1, on the reverse strand, counting down.
AAGGCTAAATAAATTCAAAATTAAACAGGAAAATACACACAAACTAGAGATACTTTTTTAAACAGAAAAACCTTCTAGCATATTCTGACTATTGTCATACAGAAAAGCAGTATATTTTATTATTCCATTTATTTCTTATAGTCAATTCATTTCTTCCTATCATAAAATGTGTTCAAAATTTTGTCTCCTTTACTGCAATGCTATAATGGGTATTAAATTGTGTTTTTTTAAATGAAAAATTGCATATTCAAGAAATATTTGTAAATTTTAAAGATACTAAATATTAAATTGACGTATGTGTTAAATTTTTTATAATAATTGGAACACTCTTTTTCGTCATAAAAAGTATTCCAAGAGTATGAACAATTTAAGTAATAAAAACTTCAATATATATAATGAAAGAAGTATGAAGAAAAGTGTGACTTGAATATCAATAAAATTCAACAGTTACGGTTTATTTACAAAACAACTTGTTATAATAAGTGACATGAATAGTATCAAATATTTCTAAGAAGCGACAAGAGAACCACGATATGCTTTGGAACAGTGGTCGGCAAACTTTTGAGACAAAGCAGTCAATTTGTAAGAGAAACAAGGGAATTAAACTATCAGAGACTAAAAAAAGAAAGCTTAACTACCAAAAAGCCTAAGCTATAAAACTTACTGCAACCAGTGTCGGTTTATACGTTGGGCGTATGGGGTGGGGGCCCAGGGCCCCGGATTTAACCAGATTCTCTGGTCATAAATTTCGATCCGCCTGTAGATCTTTTTGCATCGAGGGGCCAAATTGAGCTTAAATCGGCACTGACTGCAACCTTATACTACTTGTAAATTTTTCAATTGATTATTGACCAACATGATTTGTTTTTAATCACTCTCACAGACAGTGCCAGTTTATCCATTGGGAGCTTGGGGCGGGAGCCCAGGGGCATGGGGCTTGGATAAGCTGGCCTTAACCAGATTTTCGGGTTATAAATTTCGATCCACCAGCGCCAAGGTGGTCTGTGGATCTTCTGCGCCCAGGGCCCGAAATTAACTTAAATCGGCACTGCTGACAGAGATATGACACCAATATATAACTATTTCAAAGATTCTTTCAAAATATGAGAAATTTGTCAAACTTTATTTACTTTTTATGAAATAAACCGAATTATAAAAAAAAAAAACGTACATATTTTGGAAAATATTTTGATCATATGAATTTTATAATGATTGTTGCACATATAAAACCACTTGCATGCTTACTTTTTATCCAGTGTATGCTTTTAAGCAATACACATAAAACGATAATTCTAATTATAAATATAGATGTATGTTCCTATCTAAAGCTTTTATAGATTGTTGTGAAGCAACAATCTTTAATCATGTGCAAATTGGAAGCACACTTTGAATGACAAAATTTTAAATTACTAAAAATTAAATGTAAAAAAACTTTTTTAAGAACAAGCTTTTATTTAAACGCGCTAAAAAGAATAAAATAAACTTTTCCTTTAAAACTTTTTTTACTATCAACTTATAACGTCATTACACAATTTATATGATATAAAAGCTTGTCGCAATATTTAAGTACTCATATTTACTTAGTTTGAATTTTTAAAAACCAAAATCAATCAGGTCAAGTTATTTATTTTACTTGTTTATCTACACAGGTAAATCTCGCGACAAGCTTTTATATCATATAAATTGTGTAATGACGTTATAAGTTGATAGTAAAAAAAGTTTTAAAGGAAAAGTTTATTTTATTCTTTTTAGCGCGTTTAAATAAAAGCTTGTTCTTAAAAAAGTTTTTTTACATTTAATTTATTTTTTACTTTTTAGTTATCGCTGGACAGGTTTCTCAGCCTGTTCAACTCATTGAACGCTGGTTCGCCATCCCTGGTTTAGCTGAATTAATTCTCGCAAAATGGTATTAGACTAAAAACACAATTTTTTTAAATCCGTAATTTTTAAGTAATTTTTTCAATCTTCATGCAGATTTTGGCTAACATTGTTCTACACACGAAAAGAAAGGTTTAGTGAGATTATCTTCATAAATGACAAAGTTATTAAATGTTTAATTAAAATTTTGACTATTTTTGAAAAACTTAAAGAATATATTATTTATTTGAAATATTTTGAAGATAAGGGATGTATTTCTCTAACATATTAGAAGAAAATTTTAATTGTTTATTAAAAACTTCAAAAGGCATTTAAATATTTGTATTAATCAATAAAATGCTTAAGACTAAAAACGCATTTTGTAATCAAAAAAGAAAGTTTCATCAAATAATGATAATTTTTTGCTGTACATTGAATATCTTCTACGTAAGAATCTATTTTTTTTTAATTGCTCAGAACATCTTTAGAAACTTGATTTTGAAAAAAATCAATAATTAAATTCAAATAAAATTAACAGATTCTATATGTAATTAAATTTAAGGACACATGTCGTAGTGTGTGTTTAGATTACTGGTGATAAAATGAGGTATATTTAAATTACTCGTAGGCTTAAAATTAGAAATTTCTTTAAAAAATTACTTCATTTTATTGTAAAATTATTTTTTTTAATCGAAAATATATTGCATTTCTATATAATATTTTTCTCTTATTGTTTTCCTAGCGGATTCCTTTTTGATGGGTAAGATACATTAAAAAAATGATCTTTCCGATTCTGTAATTATTTTTTGTCTGAGTTTCATAGATTAAAGTTAGATAAATTATTTAAAGAATTTCTTCAATACTCCATCTCAGTTTAACTTGGCAGCTTTAAAAAAGGTATACAATGTACCAATCTACTTGAAAAATAGCTCTACTTTTTTGTTTTGAATTTAAATCCTAGGAAATAGATAGAAATTTGTAAAAAAATTGCATACGTTGTAGAAATTAGATTGTTTTTACGTTGTAGAAATGTAATTATTTTTTAGACAAAGTTAATTAATACTGTCAATAGCGCAACGTTATGAAATTCCAGTTTGGCTGAAAACCGATTTTCGACGCCAACTTTTGTCATTGTTGTAACAATAAAATTATTACAACAATGCAGATATATCCAAGTTGGCGCCCAAAACTAGTTTAACGTTTTTAATTAATATCTTTTTAATTAATTGCAATATCGGAATATAAATGGTCAAAACATGCATTGTCATCCAAACTAAACGTGTATACAAAATTTCAGCTCAATGGGAGGAAGATATCAGCTTCAAAATTGAGTTGCAAGATTCCACCCGAACAAATTACATACATACATACATACATACATACATACATACATACATACATACATACATACATACATACATACATACATTGTAAGTTAAATAAAAGCTTTTAAAAAGTAATAATAAAGAAAACTAAAGAAAAGTATATTAAAATCATTTTAAAAAACGTAAAAGTGTATAAAATAAACCTTATGTATATACATTCAAATATGTATGCTGTTTTAAGATCGTTATAAATGACATTATAAAATTAAATTTGAAACAAACATTATAACGTACATTCATCCGTAATTTTAACAAAAAAGGGTAAAAAATATAACACAACAAATAGAAATACGGACAGCAATATTTTTGGATTAATTTGTACATTCAGATATAAATTCTTTCGTATTGAACAAAACACTAAGAGCGTTTCTTTGAAAAGAAAAATACTTACGATGAAAGCATGAGACAATAACTACTGCACGAAATCACAAATAAACTATTCATAATTTGCAGAAATGATTTTTTTCCCTCCTCATTACTGAAAATTTATAACACTGATGAAATTTTAGATAACTTGTCATTTTTAAGTGTAAAACGTTGTAACTTGTATAAATTCGTTACACAATAAAGTCTTATACTAAAAAAGGAGAATTTTATTAAATGAAGGGAAAAAAAAGGAAAAATTCAGAAATCATCTCAAAAATAATACTATCAGTAATCAATTTTTTGCATTTTTTTATCAAATATTCAAATTGGCTCTAACTTCTATAAACTCAATTCTCAGTAAAACAAAATTATGCAGAGTGTATATATTTTGAGGTAGTTTTTAAATAAAAATATTCTATACTTCTCCCAACACCACTTTCACTTTATAAAATTAACAATTTTTAGTTTCAAAGCATTTTAATAACAAAAAGTGAGACATGTTAAGATAATAAATAAGAACTTTTTACGAAGTGTTTTACATTCTATATATTAACTATTAAATAACTTTTCTAAATTTTCAAATATCACTGAAATTAATGTAAAGTTTGAAAGGCTGATAATATCAAGTAATATTAGACTTTTTAAATTTTGATGTTTAAAATTTTTTAAGTAGTCTATTGTGAAAGAGAAGCTGGAGCAATTTCAAACAAGAGAAAAATCTTATCTCAATGTAAATTGTATTATCTTATAAAAAATATAAAAATTGTACAATTTATCAGAAATAAAAAACGAAAAAATAATCATGCTTCAGTGATGCCGATACCACATTAAAAAATGATTGATAAAACGGACAAAGGAAAAAAAAGGAATAAAGTCTCAAGGAAAAAAATAGTAAAGTCTCCAATTTTTAAAAATAGAGGGGAAAAAAGTACTAAATGTGTGTGTGTAGCAATAAAAGCTTTTGCGGCTATTGATTAATTTCTTTTTCCTTTACTTTTTTTTCTGTTTGTTTGACATATTTCAGAATCAAGATAATCGTGGTTGTTACTGGATCTCTTTCGCTAAGTAATATATTTAATTAATAATCCGAAAATTTCATAATTTTCAAAATAAAAACAATTTTTTGAAAGGAAATTCAAATTTCTTACATTACTTGATCTACACTGCTAAATACAAAAGTTAAAAATCTTTTTACTAGTCTTTATAAAAAGTTTTCAAAATAATCTGACGAAAAAGAGAGATAAACAAATATAATAAAAAAAAAAAAGAAAGAAAAAAACTTAAAACATATTGACTGTCACATTTCAAAATATAACTGTCTTGGAAAGTTCCTCTAATACTGACTTATAAATAAACTAATAAAACAAATTTAATTGAATAAAAATGATAAGAAGTTTGAGTAAAATGTACGAATTAATTAAAACTTTAAAAAAAGTAATTTTGAGAGTTTTCACATAACAGTTTTATAAACTTATGAAAGAGAACTTTAAACTGCAAACGCGTGATCTTTTTGCAAAAAACAGATGATTTTTAGATATTTTTCCATAGTGACAATCCAGTTATTTAAAGGGTAAATAATCAGGGCCGATCCTAGCAGGTCACCGCACGCTGGCGATCAAAACTAGGGGCGGCCACTTGGCGCATATAATTCTATCAATCAAGCAAAGTTTTTTGAGAATTTTTCAAAATAAAACTTATAATAAGTTGAATAAATATGGTGCATTTTAAATAGTTATTGAAAAATCAAAATAAGTCCCTATTTTTCAATAACAGAGCATAGTTTAAGAAAAATAGAATATTAGTGCACACAGTGTTTTGGTCCATATTCCATAAATGTCTACTCTTTAATCGCATCATCCATTTGGTAGCAAAATTCGTGGCTGAACCGGCAGTACCGCAAGATTTTTTTTTTGCTTATCAGCGGTATTGGCGGCGCACTGTGGATTGATGCTTAACAACGGCGTCTCAAAAATGATTTTTGCGAAAGTTGCTTTACAAAAATATCTAATGTGGTTAGTATTACCTAAGATGTAAAAGTGTTTCAATTCAATATGCATTTGGATAAATTACAAGTTTTCAATTTAATAATAGTCTTTCATTTTAGAAAAACAAAATAGAGAGGAAAGAAGTGATTTTTGTGTGTATTTGCATTTTTATTAATGTTTTACTTTTTATTCTTATACAGATGGGTGAGTTTATAATGTCCACGTTTATCATGTCAAAATGTGAAAAATTCTCTAGTGGGCGGCACCTAATGTGCCGTCTTCTAGATATAATTATCGGTCAAATGTTAACACTCAAGGTTTGATTTAAAATTATACCTTTTGCGGAAAATGTAGAATCAGTAACACCATTCAATCATAAATATACATTTTCAATTCTAATCTAGTTTAAAATAAATGAAATTAAAATTAAAAGTTGATATAAATGAACTATTGAATGAATTGAAATAGAGAGTCATAGTACTTATTTGTGAAATTAAAACTAAAATGGACATATTTATATAAAATGTTTTCATTAAATTGTTAGTGTGTCAACGGGAGCAAACGTCAAAATAGAGAATACTTAAACAAAATTTTTGAAAGTCGAAAATGAATGAAAAATAATCATAATAACAGCAGTCTTTATTATCATATAACATAGTAATTCTACTGATATTGCAAAACTTATTTTTATTTTTACTTAAATGTAATAAACTTTTTATTTCAAGTTAAGTTTATAATCAAAGTATCAAAAAGAAAGGGGCGGGGTCATTTCTTTTTATAAGTAAGGCATATGTAACAAATGCTTTTTGCATTAAGGGAAAAATGCTTTAGAAATTTCACATAGGATACACTATTAAAAAATTTTAATATCAGTTAGAATTTATAATTTTTCTTGATCTTGTACCTTATGCTGTTTCATGTGTACTTTATACAGCGAAATATTGTAGAAAAGTTATTTTTGTGCAGATTAACAAGTTATACACCAGGTGGACAAAATTAAAAATGCAAATGAACTATTGAATGAATTACGGAGGAATCAGTATATTTGTGAAATTAAAATACACTTACGTATTATACCGTCAATTTAGATAAATCAAAAAACGTCCCCAACGTAAAAGCTGTGATCGTTATTATCGTTTCGGTGCATGCGGGGGATTGGTTTTCCATATTGGCTGCATTTCGCGGCATTTGGTGAGGTCTTTTGATTTGACGAAATTGGTCGACGGTATAATACGTAAATATCAACTAAAATTAATAAAAACATTCAGATTAAATTTTTAATATTTTATATGGAAATAAATATTATTCAGCTATATTATCTACAATTCAGTTCGAGCTTTCACCTGAAGTATGTTCAAATTGTATAAGATATTTTTCTAAATTGCAATCGGTCATTAGGAAACATCAGAATACGAAATTAATTAACATTCAGTTGTAAAAGATCATGACATGTTAAAACATTTCTCATTAAAAAAATTTAAGGAAAGAAATAAAACTAGTGCAAGTTATGGTTAATCCCTTAGTAAATAATTTGGCGTTTCATCATTTCTCGTTTATAATATATTCGACAAATTGTAGAAAATAAGAAAAAGTTCCTCAAGACTGCATTCATAATTTTCCGTAATATTTAAGCTAAATAAATATTAAAGGACTGTATTAAATTAACTGTACAAAATTTTGATGTAAGATTTCAGGTTAAGTGAAATCGTCCTAATTCAATTCACAAACAAATTGATTAAAGAAAGAAAGAAAGAAAATAATAATTGTCGATATTACTTCGCTGAAATATTGAAAAGTATTAGATTTTAATTTCTTAGAATATTTCAAGCAACTAAAAAGAGATTTACGAATTTTTTATATATATACTGCATTTAGAGTTTATATAAACTCTAAAAACTTTAAGATCTTACTACACACGGCTATCCAAAAAAAAGTTGAATTCTTTTTCTGAAAATCTGTGGACGCATTGTATTTTTATAAATCAATATTGGATGAAACTTGAAAGTGTTCCAGAACCTTGAAGTTATTAGAGACATTACGGTTGACAGGACAATACAAGTGATGTTTACGCATGAGGTATTAAATTTTTCTTTCCACTTTTACTTTGGGCAACAATGAGAGTAATAAAAAGGTGTTAAACTTGAAACATTACACCACTCTCTATGGATGTTACCTAACCACAGATAGATAAAAATAAATTCGTTTGTTTAAAAGATCTAAAAGTACGAATTCGTTTTTTAAAAATTTAGATAATATTGTTAATAATCACTGGCCCATTTCGGTGCTCTTACTCAAACAAACACATCAGAGTAAATGCTTTTCATAAATTCACTATATAAAGGAATGGTTTACCAAGTAAATTCATTCCAGAAACTTCCAAGTTTAGTTTTAAACTTCATATAATTTGTATTACTCTGAATACTTCAGTAATTCATCCGAAATCATGAGATCCTGTACCGTCATTGTATTTGCTGTAATCTCACTCCTTGTGATCTGTGAATATGCTGCTGGAAAACCATCAGAAGAAGCAAGGCATCATCATCATGGACATCATGATCACCATCATCATGACCATCATGATCATCATCATGACCACCATGAACATCATGATCACCACCACGATCACCATCACGACCATCATCACGGCCATCACCACGATCACCATCATGGACATCACCACGATCACCATCATGGACATCATCACGGACATCATCATCACCATGGACACCATCATTAGAGGTATTAAATTCCAGCTTAAAAACCTTTATACTGGACAATATCAGAAAACGGCTTTCAAATTGTTTCGAGTTTTTGAAATTTTTACATGTGCAATTTTTAAAATTTAATTTGATTTGCAAAATTTGTGTTACATTACATAAAAATGAACTTTATGCAAAATACCTGAAATAAAAGCATTTTTATATAATAATGTAGTAATAATGTCTCTATTGTATATACATTAGATTTAATATTTATCCTTTCTATTAAATATAACCCAAGCAGTTGCAATTTTATGAGAACAATGCTTACAATTTTACATCCGATTCGGAATAGTTTTTATATTCTTATTTACAGTTTCAATTCTCATTTAATTCTGAATTTAAAAAAAAAAATGTGTTGAAACAGTGAAAAAAAGATAGATAGTATTTTTGATAAATATTATAAATATATGATTTTATTTTTTACTTTTTTAGAGATATAAGTGTTTGTTTACAACAAAAACAAGAAATTAATATTAATCACATGTAAAATATATTAAAGTTATGTAATATATAGCTACTTCTAAAAATTTTCAGAAAAATACATCGTCTTTCATCTTCTAACTATTATGAGAACAAGAAAACACTAAGCGAAAATAATAAAAAATTTTCACTGAAAGAATAGAAAATAAAAATTTAAAAAACAGTTATTTCCGTAATTTACAATCCTTAATCGTTTTATTTAAAAAAAATTTGAATAGATAAACTAATTTAAAAACTATCATCAGCACATGTTATTAGTCCGATAAGCGTAAGCCATCTCTGACAAATTTATCTGAAATTTCAAAACCTTAACGATTACCAAGACATATGAATTTTTTCTGTCTGGGCTTAAGAGACATAATATTTACGCTCTAAATTCAATAGCGCGTTTCTCGTCAAATAAATTGCAGTGTTGTAACAATTTGCGTGGGATTTAACGAATGATGTTTGATGCGGAAATGAACAATATATGTTAACGATTTCCTTTCATGAAGTAATAACATACTGTCCATAAGTCAATTTTTAGTAAATACAACTTTTTCCGCATCTACTTGAATTTTTTAAAACAAAATTAACAACAAAAATTGCTCCCCCCCCCCCCCACAATTTTAATGACATTTTAAAATAGATTTTTTTTTACATGACATGCAGGAAAAGATGCAAGGACTAAGATCAGTGACGTCTTAAGTCTGACCCCTATGCGAAAGTTGACCCCCACCCACAACTCTTTCATAGAATTTGGTGCATATACATGTAAAGTTGCCGCCCATCCGGTATAGTGGTCAGTGAAGCTGACTGCGGTGCCGTAGGGACTGGGTTCGAATCCCGGAGAAGGCATGGATGTTTGTGTTGTAATCCTTTCTTCTGTCTGTGGTGCACGGGGTTTATAAATGTAAAAAAAAAATACATGTAAAGTTTAAAACTGCAATTTAAAATGAAGCTTTATTTTAATTTTTTTAAACATTTTTAATTCTCAAAATCATTAATTAAATCTTCTAATTCAACTGTTAATAATATTTCATTTTCAACACTCATCAAGCTTAAATTATTCAAGCGTGATTCAGTCATGCGATTTCTCGATTTTTTGGAGAATACGCACAAGAATAATATTAAGTGGTTTAAATTATTCGGATCATGATTTTACTGAGGATGAGTCGAGAACGAGAAGGGGCTTATCCCAGGACTGAGGCCCTGAGTTCGGGCCCAGTTGGTGCATGCCTTAAAACGTTCCAGATCAATATCATTCTTTTTGGAAATATATATATATAACACGAGGAAAATGTTAATAAATTAACTGAATCACAAACAACTCTCTATCTTAATTAAAATAAAGTAAAATTTTTGGCATTTCTGTTACGAAAAAATAAAACTGAAGTACTTAAGGAAGAATGGAATATTAGTTGTAAAAATATTAAAATAAAATTAATTTACGAATACATTTGTACATAAAAACTAAACGTTAAAAAGAAATCTATATTGAATTTGCTATTTCACGAAATTATTTTTCATGAATAGAATAATCTTTGAAATTTATTATTTTACAACAATTTTCAATTTTTCTGAATTTTCCTCAACTGGGGAAGGGCGGTGAGATGCTTTAAATTAAAGCAACAATAAGTTTTATTGCTTGATTGTTTCGTGAGATATTTTTAAAATATTTTTCTTCCCAGTGTACCTTAACAAATGGAATCACGATTTTGTTTAAAAGAACTTTAAAAGGAGCATCAGATCAACGAATTTTCTCCAGAAGGAATTTTTTTGGAAAGTATGAGATTTGTATAATGTAAATATAACGCACAATCGGACATTTTTATATGAAACAAAACTAAATTATTTCACGCAGTCATAAGATTTATTCCAACAGTAAAACAGTTCTTAATAAATTATTGACAATGAAAATAATCAAATTTTTTAGCTACATAACTTAAATAAACACAATGATAAGAAAAAAAGAAATTGTCTTATAAATACGTACATGATTGAAAAAAATGTTCCAAAATTCTCATCCTTAATGTTTGGGAATTTTACTGCTCACTATTCCATGATGTTGATTATTAGAGGACACATTTAAAAATGAAGTACAAGGAAGTTTGAGAATTTTTTTAAATGTTAATGACGAAGAAAATTTTCAGTTTTAGAGCATCATAAAAAGAACAGGGAAATAATTTCAAATGTATTTTTACATGCTCTTTTCCGACTTCTAATAAGATTTAGTATGACTGTACATCACATTATGCCAGTAGCGTAACGTAGAACCCCTCATCGCGAGGGAGGGGGGTCAGGATTCTAGGGGAGCAAAGGCTTACTGACGGCAAGTGATCCGGCCTGGATCTTAAAACCCGACTTTGCATTGGGGCTCTAATATTCTTCGTTATGCTTTTTATTTCTTTTGTATTGAATTCAAAAATTCAGAAACATTAAAATTTTTCGATTAGAAAATTGTATAAAAGATCTGCAATTTTGAGAATTCACACTCACACACTTTCAAAAGTATTCTAAGAGAAAGAGTGAGGAACTGTTTCATTTATATGAATATAAATTTTTTTGTTAACAGTTTGTGATATAAAATTTTAAAAAATGCATGACGTGTGTCCGGGTTGGAATCAGAAAAAAAAACGGCGCTAATAAAGGAATAAAAAAATCCATTCGTAAATGATACTGATTCTTCAACTAAAAATAATGCACCTTCAGCATATGAATTTAAAAAAAATTACTCATAACATTGATTTTTTTTCTCATACACATCTGTGAGTTAACAAAAGACTCTCAGAGAATCAGGTACTCCAGATAATCTTGACATTGTAGAAGGAAATATAACTTGGGCAATATTATTTTACTTAGAAAAGAGGGGTATTTTTGAATTTTTTTCTCTCTCTCTTACATGAAGTATAGTCATTAAGATGATGACGGAAATATCAAAAGCTGCAAGTAAACCGAACTGAGTAATCAAAACTGATGTCTTTCCTCACAAGGCCAATTATTCCCCCAAAGCAAGCTCATCACATGATAAGCAGGCGAAAGAAGGGATTCTTTTCCGACTCACAAAGCCTGCAGACATGCATGTTTTATGAAGGCTGCTGCAAAAAGAGGGGAAAAAACCGTTTCCGGATAGCTCAAAGAACGCCTTGTCCGCACATGAGGAGACTGAAAGTAACCCAAACACATTGCACATCCGATGACATCATCCCAACTCCAGAATCTTACTTAACAACGTTAGAGAACACAGAAACAGCACCACCCAGCTTGTTGTTTTGGAAAGAAAGGAAAGCATAACTTTCTGCATAATTTTGCAAGATAATAGATCGTTTTTATTTTATTAAATCAGAGAAAAATGGAGAATTTCACGAGATGCCCGAAAATGGATGGCGGAATATATAAGTAGTGGAAGAAGAAAGTGAGATTGAACAAAATTTTTTAATAGATACTTAAATCTGAAATGAATGAGAAAATAAGTGCTATGAATATATATCTATTAGAAAGAAACATTCTTGAGCACATTATTAAAAAAAAAAGTATTGAAAGGCCATCGGTAACGTCTGATACATTCTGCAGAGACAGAACAAAAATGGTCTTAAAATTTTTTGAAGTGAAAACTTCTTTAGCGGCGTTGGGCACTTTTTGGTAGGGGAAAATCTTATGGGTTCGCGTCACCGACATGCTCTGACTGGCGCACGCGCAGTGTGCTGTTCGCCTTAGACACTTTTGGGATGGGTGAAATTTCGTGCGTTCGCGTCACCGACATGCTTATAGCATTATCTGTCGGTATCTGTAGCTATACAGCTGACTTATAGTGCTGTGTATGTCTTATAAGTGAAATTCAATGGATTTAGTGAAAAGTTCAATGTGTATATACTGTGCATTGCTCGTTGCGATTCCGAGAATGGGCAATACATATTAATGTGGTTGCCGTTTATATTTCGCCTGGAAAATATATGAGACATATACAATAATATTTATTCGAAAATTGGATGATTTATAGAAAAGAAGGTTCTGAAATACTAGAAAAAAGATTTAGCGAAAAACATGGTAATGTACCGACGATTTTAAGTGGGGACTTCAACATTAACTTTGCAGATGATAAAAACCTACACTAATTTTCTTGAAACTAATTTAAATATGTCCAATGATCGAAAACTCAGTACTACAAAATATAAAACGACGATCGATGCGGTTTTTACACACACACGCGATACTTAGATAAATTTGAATCAAACATTTTCCTTTCTTACTTTAGTTACCATAAGCCTATCGTATCTTTTTTAGAACAAAATGAAATAATTGAAAGTACAAAAAGTCTAAGTATTGTTGAAATGAATGACGAAAAGGATGCAAACAATTAAAATAATGTTAAAAATCAAGTACACGCGCTGTGTATCTAATGAAACTGAAAAGAGAGAGAGAGAGAAATAGCTTCAGATTTTAAGTGCAGAGATTTTTAGAGGGCAGTAAAGACACATACAAAAATTTTTTTTAAAAAAAATCTTTGTTTCAACAATTTTAAAATTTTTTTTGCTTGTAACCTCTGCATATTGGTTACGTAAAACAGTTTTTGTGCTCAAAATACTACAAAAAAGTTAACCATTTAATTTTAAAAACAAAAATTTTAAAAAATTACGAAGAGATTTTAAAATGTCACTTCTTTTACAATAATTTATGTACACACATGAAATTTGATTTACAAGTTCATCCAACTATGCAGAACAAATGTTGGTATGGATTTTATGCTAACATGATTTGATATTCGTAAAATATTTTCTTTATGAATGTTAATTGAAAACTCCTAAAAAATGCTTAAATTCTAAATTCAAACATTAAAAAAAATGTATATATTGCTTTGATTAAAAATTCACACCAACTTTTGTTACATGTATTAATAGAAAAAAATATCAAAGCATTTGTGGCATAATAGAAAAAAATCCTTTGCATTTTAAATGGAGATGAGCTCTAGTTATTTTTTTCTTTCTAAGATAAGTCAGTTAAAATTTTTTTTTTTTTTTTTGCTATTGTGGAATGTGAATGAAAACAATCATAAAAGTTATCAAAAAGTCTGTGTTTTTTTTAACTTGCAGTTTTCAAATCTTGTGGTATAAAAAACTTAAAAAAAAAACAAAAAAACAATGTTATTTGAATTTTTGACCAATTTTGGTCAATTGAATCGTATTTTAGGAAAAATGATTTGGGGAATAAAAAGAACTGAAACTGGTGTAATCCTTTTCTCCCTCTCCCTTATTATCTCGCTCTGTACGTGTCTCATGATTAACACATATTTTTTTCTGAAACAACAATTTTACTATCTAATCTTCACACAGATATCCGCTAAGTCTTCACGTAGGCGTGGTATGTAAGCAGGGACGTAGCTACCGCCGTAGCAGCCGTATAAATGATATGGGCCCCCAACATGTGTAACTACAGTACCACTAAAAGGTTTCTCATACCTAAAAAGGGCCCCCGAAGGAATTTTGATACAGGGCCCACTCAGATCTAGCTACACCAGTGTACGTAAGCTTAAAGAGTGAGGTGCTAGCTCAGGTGCCATCCTCATCCCTTGATCAAGGCTCAAAATTACGACGCCTATTGTCCTAATAACCTACATTTTTTAATGAATTTAAAAAAATAAATAAATGTAGTTGATTTTTTAAAAAAAATATTTATAGAATTCTGTTGTGTGAGTAAAACAAATTATTATGCAAGCACAATAATAACACAGATATTCGTTTAAAATAGGAAATTTATTAATCAATGTAATAATTGAACTACGCTTGTTTAATATAAATACTCGGTGCATGTTGCTTGTAACCCAAAACAACGCATCATTGAATGTAAATATCTAATAAGCATACAATGAATATTCAATATTTTGACCACATTTTTCTTTTTAAATTTGGGGGGGGGGATATCAGCATACATAATGGGCTCTTTAATGTTAATTAATAAATCATTAATTTATGCATTTATTTCTTTAATGTTTAATTTAAATTAATGTTAGAATTAATTTTAATATTGAAAACACTATTCGATAAAGACACACACACACACACACATTGAAGACTAATCTAACTGAACTACAGATGTAAAGAAAATAAATTAAAACATTTTTTTACCAAGAATAATTTTTTGAATTACTAATAAAATGGAATTGAATGTCTGATTTACTCTTACAGCATTGGGCTATGTAAGTAATAATAGAAATGCAAGAATAATGAAATTGCATTTATTTTTTCAGGTTATCTATCAATAATCGATTTTGATAAATGTTACTACAACATTTGTGAGAATATATAACTCACTATGGATAAATTTATATACAACCCATATTTTGTTCGGTTTAGTTGGGAGGTTCTACACTTTCTTCACAACAACAGAAAAGAAAAGAAAAATCATCAACACTAGTCTAGTACAGAATTTTTTAGACATCGGTTGCTTTTTTCTTTCTTTAAGTTTTGATTCATTTTTTTTATCTATGATTTTTCCCCCTAATGCCATGTGTTAAAGAAAAAAGAAAAATATCAAGTTCAACTTTGGCGCCATACTCGTACAAAGTGACATCCATTCTTTAATTTGTATATACATAGAAAAATGCTCCTCTTTAGATTAATTTCTGTGTTTTTGAGAATAGTTTCAGGTAAAAAGTATAAATAACCGAAGAAAAAGTTTCATTGACAACATACAAATAATTGTGTTTTATTTTATCATGTTTGCGAAAGTTATTTTATTTTCATTTAATACAATTAAATGAGATTAATTTGTTTTAAATTTAATTTTTAATTAAATTTTTTCTTAAATTTAATTTAAATTGAACATTAACATTGGAAAAGCGCAGACAAATTTTTCCCTCGTGTGTAATAAAATTGCGTAATCACACAATACTGTTGTTGATCAGATACTACTGTAATATTTTCTTGTAAAATTCAAGAGTGAAAAATGCAAATATTACATTATGCATGATGCGTGGAATTACAAAATAAATTAATAATAAAAATAATAATAGTATTCATACAGTGGTGACCAACATCGTATGCTCTTCTTGAAATTCTTGTATTCCAATGCACGCTTAAAGAAAATGAGCTGTATCGTGAAATGCGAATATATTTGTGCAATATATATTAAAAGTAAAACAGTAAATTAAAAGTTAAATTGAAAAAAAAAAACAAGAAAAAAAAAACAGAATTTAGGTCAAACGAAACATGACACTATACCACCACAAAAACGAAAGGACTTCGACGTGAATTAGTCCTGTTACATGATGGGTCCTTAGTAGGATTAGGACTCGAACTTCAGATTCGATGGAAACGTTGCCAGCAACAAGCATGCAGCCTTGACTACTCCGCTATCCCAGTCGCTTTTTGATGTGGGAGCATTAATATTAAAACGACATAATGTCCTTTATAAAATTAAAAATAATTTATATTTTAATACATAAACTGTTTTATCTTTTTTAGCGTTTTTAATTGTATGAAAATATACTTAATATTTTGCATTATTTTTTAAAAATATATATATATTACTTTGACACAAGTAAACTATATTTTACGCATATCACGTCAGTTTTAATCAATAATTGTAATACCAAAACCACACACATCACAGATCTTAACAGAAAGAAGATAAAGAACATTTGACAGATGCAAACGAAATATATATTTCATTTCGTACATCAACAAAAACAAGGTATTTTGATGTATGACACAGGGTTACAGAACGTTACCTAAATTCATCATATTTTTTTCAGGGAAATAAGTTTTAAAACTAATATTATATACCGACTTTACTAATATGTGAGAATATATTTCAATGTACCACTGGCTTCTAGTGTTAAAATTTGTCCATTCCTTTTCCTTTGATAAATTATTTTCTATATTTCACTTGCTTTCCTTTAAGAGGATATGGAACATTAAAAACGTCAAAATTTATTCTAAAAATAAAATAAGCTGTTTTCTACAATTAGCAATAAAAATTATTCAAATTAGATTATTTTTCAGCCTGGAAAGATACCACTTTTCAAATTCTTTTTGATGATGTTCATTTTTCTCAAAACGAACTCATTGGTATTTAAAACGGTTCTTTTGATTCAAAAGTTATTTAAAAGCTATAACGTTTTAACTTTCTACTTTTTATTATACAATAAAAAGAATCTTGCATGGATTTATTTTTATTTTATTTGTTTAAACATTTTATAAATGAAAGAGTATATTGGGTGTCTTAAAAAAGATTTCATTTCTTTCTCTTTTATTAATAATATAATTGAAAAACAACGTATAAATTCTCTTGTTTTATGTTTAAAGATGAATTCACACGAATAAAAATGATCCGCAAGGCAAGAAGCAATATCGTGGAAAGATACGCTGCACTCTTCGATAGGCCACTATTCTGCCGCATTCAAATTCTAAGACGTACTGGTAGCCATTTCTGTTCATTATATGAGGCATAGCACTATCTTCTCACAAATAACTAACATTCAAATGCAATTTCTGAACGAGAAACCCGCTGTGTAACTTTCCTTTTATACAAAGTATGAGATGCCATTTCTTCATCCTGCGTTCGATTGCGCTAAAATGCTAATTATTTGCAAATCCTCTCATATTCTTTCTTTCGTGGACATTTAACGTTTGTACCATCCGTCTTTAAATATATTGCAATTTAAATGACCAGTAGTGTATAGCGATTGCCTGCCAGCTTCTTAAGGTTTTCGTCAACTTTATTAGCAATTCTTTTAAGAACAAGCTCTTTTATTAGCACCAGTAAAATATTAAAGATGGCACACGATAGCTCTGTTTAAACCGTTTATAAAATAATTTTAATAATTTTTAAACGGTGTGAGGGTTTAGTCATCATGACTAAATAGTCTAACAATTTATGTAATTACACTTTTTAACCGACTTCGATAATTATTTCATGAAACACTTAGGTATTCTATTAAAAAAAATAACTAAATTATATAATAACATATATACTCCAAACAATTATTTTTCATACTTATATATCGGAAATCTTTTTTTATCCCTATTAAATCAGAACACAATAAATTAGGCCAGTAAAGTAATATACATTATGATGAATCGCAGGAACAATATTCTATATTATTAGCTGATTAAGCATGCATTAAAATTTAATTTCTCTACGGAAATATTTACTTGAAAAATGAATCGAATCGAAGAAGCAATTTAAATTCAAATTAAATTGCACCTATCTTCCAGGTTAAAGTGTCAGACTTTTCTTAATGATACACTGCATGTGTAATCAGAAATTAGAAGTTGAAAAATAAGGTAATAAAATGGCTTAAGCAAACCCATTAAACTTGTGTTAATTTTAATAATTTCTAACCTGAAAAATTTAATTTTAAAACCATCATTTAATTTTTAAATAATTTTTTTTTAGTAAAATCAATATTTTTTTAGTACAATTATTAAAATTTAATGATATAAATCTTGAAAAAAAATTTTTTATCATTCGAAGGAAGTTCAGAGAATTTTTTAAAGAATGTGATGCATTTTTTTGCTTAGCTATGCATGTATGTGGCAAAGAACCTATCATTAGCCATTTGAATGCCCTAAACAATATAGAAATTAATTGAATATTATAATCTAACGTAATCTAAAGTAGTACAGAATAAGGAAGCAAACCGAGAAGAAAAAATATTCGATGAAATGTGTCCGCAACTAATGCAAAAGACTGTCAGTGACCGGATACATCCTATTTACGTCTTGAATTATGCTCACTTTTCGTTCTTGTTTAGCGACCAGACGGTTACCCAGAAGAAAAAAATGTCTCCAGCAAAAGAACTAAGTGTTTGATTAATGTGCTAGAGCTTCTGGCCTATCGGTGTTACACATGGGATGAATTGTTCAGCTCATCACTGATAACGAACATGGAACGAAAGGTGTGGTTTAAAAAATGAAGAGGCATAATAATACCCTTCTTTTAGAATCAATAATTCTATAATTCATTCGTTATCTTAATCTATCAAGCAAAGAAACAAAAATAAAAATTAAAAGGTGAATAATGAGGACAAAAATAAATATTGAAGTGCAAAGGTATTTAATCTTTTTCATTTTCGTAAAGCTTCTGCTACCTAACAGACATCAAAGTATTTATTGAAACACTAATCTAGGAAATCACAGTTTTTTTAAAATTATTCTTTTTTTTTTTTTACCCTTCTTTATAATTTATAAATAATTTGAAAATTCGAAAGGTATGTAACGAGTGAAAAGTTCACCCCGTGTTCAGCGTATTCAAAAATTAATATTGTTCTCAGAGTAACATTTCTACATAATTTTAAAGCAAACTTGATGATTTTTATTTGTTTCGCGTTTCCCCTCCCCCCTCTTCTTTCTAAATATTACAAGGAAAATTGAAATACATAAATTTCCATTAACATGCGATAATTTAATAATATGTATATGAAATTTATTTTGGATTATTGAAATTTTAAATATATATATATATACATATCTGATATATGTGATAATTCCTTAGTAAATAATGTTCTGGAAATTGTTTAATTCAAACTTCATTTCAGAATAATTGACAGCTAAGCAAAAACTTCAGCATTTCACAGTAATTAACCAAAAAGTTTTATTTGGAGAGTAAACACACACACACACATATACATATGTAATAATGATATATATATATATATGTGTGTGTGTGTGTGTGTGTGTGTATAAAACGTTGATTCCCTCAAAAATACTTCAGTAAATCATGAAAATTTGGAAACGAACTAAAAATATAACAGAAAGCAATCGATTGAAAAAAGACCAGACGAATGGTAGACTGATATTTCAAAAAATATCGCAATGAATTTGATTGCCTATTAAAGCGAGTCAATCTGTTACGTCAGCATGCAAAATAGGATATTTTACATACTGATGGGACGATGAGACGGATTAGTTTCGTGAGTTTCCGCCTTGTACTATTAGGTCATAATGGCAAATAATAAACAAGAATGAAATGATGACAGACGTCCCAAAGACAACTTTAAAAAAAAGAAAAGAATTTTATGAATGGAATTATACAAAGATCAAATTTCTATGAAAATAGTAGAGTTTCGTAGCACTGTGATGAAATGACTGCGGTTATTGCTCGTCTAATTTTAATCTAGTAGATATAAGCTAGACAAGACAGAAACCACGTGAATGCATTCATATGATAATCACGGTGATCAATATTTTGAATTTTTATATTTAGCTCTACCCATTTAATATTTAAAGAAAAAAATTTTAAAAATTTTTTTGTTTTCAAAAGGCATATTAAAATTTTGTTATTTATGATTTTCTATTCGTAGAAAGAAGAATACAGCTACAAGCTATATTATAGTTGTTTCTTAAATATTAAAGATCAATCATAAAATCCAAATAAAGTAATGTTTAATTTTTTTCTTTGCCAATTTTGATTCTTGTGTGTTGTCTACAACTATAATATCCTAATCTATATATATAAAGGGGAAAAGCGACTCACTCACTGACTGACTAATCACGATATCTCTGGAACTATTCAACCTACAGACTTGACATTTGGTAGACATGTTCCTTTCATAGAGTAGACATCAGCTAAGAACGGATTTTCCGAAATTCGAAACGCAAGGGGCGTTACGGGGGGTTAAGGGGCGTTATAAATTATTGTTTCCATGTTTAAACTACTCAATGTACAATTTTGAAATTGGGTAAGCAGATTCCTTTCATACAGTAGAGATCCGCTACAAAATGAGTTTGGGGAAAATCGACCCCCAAGTGGCGTTGCAGGGGCTTAGGGGGCGTTATAGATAATTATTTCCATTTTTAAACTATTTGACGCACTGTCTTTAAATTTGATAAATAGATTCCTTTCGTTGAATAATGATCAGTTACAAAACGGGTTTTGTGAAAACAGACTTCTAAGTGGCGTTGCGGGGGATTAAGGGGCGTAATAGATAAATATATCCGTTTTTAAACTACTTCACCTACCTGCTTGAAAATTAGTAGGTAAGTTTCTTTTATGGAGTAAATATCTGCTACAAAACGGGTTTGGGGAAAATTGACCCCCAAGGGGTGTTGCGGGGGGTTAAGGGCAGATATAAATAATTATTTCTATTTTTAAACTATTAGACTCACAGTCTTGAAATTTGGTAAGCAGGTTCCTCTCATAGGATAGAGATGCACTACAAAATGTGTTTTGTGAAAATCGACCCCTAGGTGGCGTTGCGGGGGTTCAAGGGGCGTTATTGATAATTTTTTTTGCATTTTTAATTTATTAGACGCACAGTCTTCAAATTTTGCTAAGCAGATTCCTTTCATAGAGTGCAATTCCCCTACAAAATGAGTTTTGTGAAAACAGACCCTGAAGTGGCGTTGCGGGGGCTCAAGTGGTGTTATAGATAATTATCCCCATTTTTAAATTATTAGATATACAGTCTTGAAATTTGATAAGCAGATTCCTTTCGTAAAGTAGAGAACCGCTACAAAATGGGTTTTGCGAATTTCAACTACTAAGTTTAATTTCGGGAAATTAAGAGGCGTAATCGATAAATATTTCCATTTTTAAACTATTTGATCATCCTGCTTGAAAATTGGTAGGCATGTTCCTTTCATGGAATAGAGTTCCTCTAACAAAGAGTAAAACGAAAATTGACCCCCAAGGATGGTTGCGAGGGGTCAAGAGGAGTAACAGAAAAAAATTCCTGTTTTTAATTGTTAGATCCATGTACTTGAAATTTGTTAAGCATGTTTCTTTTGTTGAATAGGGATCCACTAAGAATGCATTTTAAGCAAATCATGTTCTGGGGGTGGTGCAGGGGGTTACTGGGGCGTATTGACAAAAAAAATTCCTTTTTTTGAGCTACAAGGACTATAACAATGAAATTTGGTTTGCATTTTTCTTTTGTTGAATTGAAATTTGCTAAGAGCGGTTATTTTAGAAAACGGCTCTCAACGGGATTACGGGGATATTGATAGTAAAACTTTTGTTTTTTTCTGTTTGATTTAGACTTGAAATTTGGCTTGCATGTTCAATTTACGGAGTAGAGATCCACCGAAAATTGGTTTTGCCTGAATCCACTTGGTTTTTGGGTTACGAAAGAGCAAACATCATTCTATACTTCAATTTTAGAGATTTTTAAAAAATACAAATTAGATGAGTTCTGCCCTCTTTTTTTGTCAACAGGCGACAGTTAAAGGTATAAGTATATTTTTCAATACAATCGAATTCTTAATGCTAGGACTTAGATGTCAATAATTTATACATATATATAATCAGTAAAAATTTATAAAACATCATGAAATACCCAGCGAAGCGGGCGGGTAACGGCTAGTAATATTATAAACGCGAAGGTTTGGATGTATGGATGTTTGTTACTCTTTCACGCAAAAACAACTGAGTGGATTTTAGTGAAACTTTACAATAATATAGCTTATACATCAGAAAAACAAATAATCTATAATTTATAAAAATATTGTCTGAAGTGTCCAAAATCTAACGAGAAATGTCAAGTAAGTAGGAAAAAATTCTGCCATCTGCAAGCTATTCTGGCGAGCGTAGTAAAAACAATTAGTTATACGTATATAATCACGTATACAAAAAAGCTCGCGACAGCATATATTTATCTTTTATGTGTAAGCCATTATCGCCAAAATAGTGAACCATAAATACAATAAAAATTGATAATTTACTTCTATGTACGGTTTTTTTTTATGATTTTATTATCAACCAATCACTATGAAAATTGGCAAATATACGTATTCTTTTTTGGAAAAGGTTTTTGTGCAACCCTTTTTGTTGTAGTTCCCCACCAGGTGGCGGTATAACATATCAACTTCTGAACCGTTCAATCCATCGCCAAGTTGCCAACATGGTAGCCAAAAATAATGCCAACTTAGCTCTATCGTCAACATTTCGTTATGTTACCATTGAATCGCCATTATAATGCAAGGAACGGCGTTGCTTGCGAATATTACAATTTTAACATAAAATAAATACAACAGAAAGTAATATTAACGTATTACACATCCAGATATAAATTACTTACACTATTTTAAGCGTTCATCACCCAAAATTTGTAACAATGTGTTACTTTTGCTGAGCAGAGATCAGCTTAGGGAGTGTTTTCAAAAATTGACCCACAAGAGAGTTACGGCGCGTTATAAATAAAAAAAATCCTTTTTATCAGCTATTAGATCTACTGACTTAAAATTTAACAAATATATTTTTTTTATTCAGCTAAGATATGCAAAAAGCTTCTATTTGTTACATTTGCAATTCACGTAAAATTAACTCATTAAAAATTTCTTTATCCTTCAATCTGTATTGTTTAATTTTTCAATTCACCCATGCGAAGAACGGGTATATCAGCTAGTCTACAATAATGAGAATACATTTATATAGATCCAAAAGTAGCAGCTGAATTAAAAATATTTTAATTTTTTGAAACTATTGAAACCTATTGATTAAGTCATCACTCATTAAACAAATGAAGGCCACTTAAGAAACGGCCAAAAATTTCTCACTTAAAAAAGGCATCAAAGTAATACAATTTTCTTCGAGTTAAGATATCTGACTACGTTTGGAACCTAGATTACGAAAAAGCGTGTAAATGAATATTTTTTTTATATTTAGTGTCACATTTTTTAGGTTAGACACATAAATGGTTTTAGAAGAAAAAATTACTAAAATGCAATTTTTTTTGTCAACAAATGAAGAAAGAATAACATATTTTTACATTATAAAAATCGATAATTATAATATTTTACCTATATATATAACAAATACTTCTGCACAGAACCTGAACTAGAATTTTTGAGTTATACAGTTTAGAAGTGGATTTATTCAAATTTTAAAACACCAGAGCAGAGAATTTTTCACGAAAAACATCGGTTTTATTATTTCTTTTGATAGAAACTCTGAAAATAATTTGAATTTTTCGAAAATCCTTGTTCAGGCTCTGTAAAAAAGTCGTAGCTGTATAAAGGCAAACTATTATTATTATAGAAGCATTTGAAATAAAAGGAAAAGTTTTTTAAAGTATTAGTAAGTATTTTTTCTTTTGCCAAAAATTGCATTTAAATAGGTTTTATTGTAATAATATTCTCAAAAATTTCTCATATGTACATTCTAATTCAAGTGACATGAAATATTTAAAAAAAAAAATCATTTATTCACCTTTACAAAATGACTGTTCCGAACGCAACCTTAATACGCTGGCATATTTACAAAAATCCTTCGAATGTATCATCCCCCAGTGGCGTAATCTACACCCCTGCATCGCCGGGGGGGGGGGGTAGGGTTTTAGGGGCCCCATGGCCTAACTGGCTCCAAGTATGGCTTGAGGCCCAAAACTTTACTTTGAAAGGATACCCCTAATATTCTCCGTTACGTTACTGTCATCCCCTGATACAAAATTATTTTAAAAGAACCCCCCCTCAAAGAACCTAATTATTCTCTCTCTGTCTCTCTCTCTTTTTCATACTCAATACACTGGTTGATTGAGTGTGAAACGAATATTTATATTTGATAAAATTGTAAATTTGTAGTGCATTTATTAATAGTGTTATTAACCAAAAAAGATCTCACCTATAAATTTATTTTTATAAATTAATGTTCTCTATTATTATTCATATATAAATAATCTGAAAAAATTTACATGAACATGTAAAGAGCAATTTTAAGCTACAAAAATTTTTGCTACAAATATCACTCTGTCACATTAAACAATTTGTAAGACTTTTAGCATTTCAATTCATTGGTAATTTTGACGAAAAAGGAAGTCTATTCATAATGCTTTTCTTGAGATAACCTATAAAATTAAAGTTTTGAGATATATTTTTATCTTTAAAAAATTTGTGAATGAGTTCTCTCTCTAATCAATGGCACGGTCTCTACGACTATGATTGATAAAAGATTAATATGTTTCCGTAAAGGTTAAATAAATAAACCCCTGCTTTTAGATAAAATTATCTATCGTCATCATTGGATCAGTTTATTTTTATCGCTGTCTCTCTTATTTCAGATATAAGAATTTTCCTTTATCAAATGTTTCACTTTATTGAAGATTATGTTACAAAAAGCTCTATTTTTTGTGGAGTTATTGCTCAATATAAGTATATTTCTTTACAAGAAATCCTACTTATAGAAAAGCTTATTCATTGATTGGTTCTGCTTTCTCAATTGTTTTGGATTCAAATCACATATAAGGCTTATAATGCATTAATTGCTAAAATATAAAGGAAAATTAATGTAATCTATATATATATAAAGGAGATAAGCAACTCACTGACTGACTGACTTATCACGATATCTCCGGTACTGTTCAACCTACAGACTTGAAATTTGGTAGACATGTTCCTTTCATGGAGTAGAGAGTAGCTAAGAACGGATTTTTTGCGAAATTCGAAGCGCAAGGGGCGTTACTGG
Source organism: Trichonephila clavata (assembly GCA_019973975.1). Taxonomy (NCBI): domain Eukaryota; kingdom Metazoa; phylum Arthropoda; class Arachnida; order Araneae; family Nephilidae; genus Trichonephila; species Trichonephila clavata. Next base: position 169,584 of record BMAO01008897.1, on the reverse strand, counting down.
GGTTAAGGGGAGTTGTAAATAATTGTTTCCATTTTTAAACTTTTTGACGCACACTCTTGAAATTTGGTAAGTAGATTCCTCTCATAGGGTAGAGATACACTACAAAACGGGTTTCGGGAAAATCGACCCCCCAGTGGCGTTGTGGGGGCGTTTTAGATAATTATTTCCATTTTTAAACTATTGGACGCGCAGTCTTTAAATTTAATATATAGATTCCTTTCATAGAGTAGAGATCAGCTACAAAATGGGTTTTGTGAAAATAGCCCCCCCCCCCATTGGTGTTGAGCGGGATTAAGGGGGGGGGCAATAAATATTTCCGTTTTTAAACTACTAGACCTACCTGCTTGAAAATTGGTAGGCATGTTTTTTTCATGGAGTAAAATTCGCTACAAAATGGGTTTTGTGGAAAATTAACCCCAAGGGGCGTTAAGGGGTTAAGGGGCGTTATAAATTCCGATTTTTAAACTATTAGACGTACAATCTTGAAATTTGGTAAGCAGATTCCTCTTATAGGGTAGAGATCCGCTACAAAATGGTTTCATGGAAATAGACTCCCAAGTGGCGTTACGGGGCTCAAGGAGCGTTACAGATAGTTATTTCCATTTTTAAACTACTGGAAATACAGTCTTGAAATAGATAAGCAGAATCCTTTCATGGTGTAAAGATGCGCTATATAATGTGTTTTGTGGAAATCGACTCCAGGTGGCGTTGAGGGGGCTCAAGGAGCGTCATAAATAATTATTCCTATTTTTAAAACTATGAGATGTACAGTCTTGAAATTTGGTAAGCAGATTCCTTTCGTATTGTAGAGAACCGCTACAAAATGGGTTTCGCGAAAATCAAACCACAAGTTTCATTTCGGGGGATTCAGGGCGTAATAGATAAATATTTCCGTTTTTAAACTGTTATATCTACCCGTTTGAAAATTGGTAGGCACGTTCCTTCCTTGCAACAGAGTTTTTCTCACAAAAAGTAAAACGAAAATCGACCCCCTAAGGATGGTTGTGAAGGGTCAACGGGGGCTATAGAAAAAAATTACTGCTTTTGAATAGTTATACCCACGTACTTGAAATTTGTTAAACATGTTTCTTTTGTTGAATAGGGAACTACTAATAATGTATTTTAAGGAAATCAACTCCTGAGGAATCAGGGAGTTACTGGGGCGTATTGACAAAAAAACTCCTTTTTTCGAATAACAAGGACTATTATAATGGAATTTGATTTGCCTTTTCCTTTTGTTAAATTGAAATCTGCTAAGAACAGTTATATTTGAGAACGACTCTCAACGGAATTACGGAGGGCATTGATAATAAAAACTTCGTTTTTGCTCTATTAGATTTAGACTTGAAATTTGTCTTGCATGTTTATTTTACGGAGTAGAGATGCACCAAAAATTGGTTTTGCGGAAATCCACTTTCTTATAGGGTAACGAAAGTACAAGCATCATTCTATACTTCAATTTTAGAGATTTTTATAAAATGCAAATTAGAAGTCCTGTCCTTTTAAAAATCAAGAGTCGAGAGTTACAGGTATAGTTATATTTTTGAATATAATCGAATTCTTAATGCTAGGGCTTAGATATGAATAATTTATATATTTTTATATAAAAACAATATATATTTATAAAACGTCGTGAAATACCTAGCGAAGCGAGTGGGTAACGGCTAGTAATAATATAACCTCCATATATTGTTTGATTAAATACATAAAAATATTTAATATATTTCTTTTCATAATTATGTAACGAATTATTTAAAAATAATTAGATGAAAGATTTATTTTAAAATTTCGTTCCAAATAATTTGTTTTACTTTATTAAATAAATATTTAAACAGATGAGAAAATAAAATTATGAAGAATATCTAAAGTAATGCGAAATAATTCTAGGAAAAGGAGAAAAAAATACAAGATGTGTGAAATGGAAGGGGAGTAAACACCCTGTGTCACACAAATACAACTCATTCGGGAAAAACGTTATTGGGATTTCGCAGAAATTTATAACATAGTTTTAAAGAAAATATTTATGACGATGAAACAAATAAAAAAACCAAATATTTAATCCGGAAAAAATGACTACTTAATTTAGAAGCTAAAAACCTTGCACAGTACTTTCATAGAAAACTTTTGCAATGACTTTTATAATGAAATGATTTTAAGAACATAATAATAATTATTACAACACAGAAAATGTAATACATCGTCCTTATAAATAAAGTACATGCCATTCATACTCAACTAAGTGATATATTAAATAAAATTTTTAAAAAAATCCCATATTCGTATGATGTAATAATAACACTTTGATGACAACATAAATTAAAAGATTTCTCACGTCATAAGCCTCTTAAACAAAGTGCAAGGTAAGATCTTGATTTTTTAAAAAATTTCCTAACTACTTATAAAACAAATGCCTTCTCCCCCCAAAAATAATTTTAAAACAAGTATGATTAGGAGATAGAAATATTCAAAATTTAAGTCTCTTTCGCTGAAAAAAAAAAAAAAAAATTACGGCACCAAAACCATTTGCAATTAGATCTGAGCCCCCCAGAAGAAATTAGTTCTATTTGAATTGAATAAAAATTAAATGAAACTTGGAAACCCTAAAAAAATCACAATTCAATAAATTTTTACTATGATCAACAATCAATAAACCAGTACTGGTAAAATTCAAAAAGAAAAAAACTTTGACCGATTTATCACTACATGTATTAGCTTAAATGAGTTTTATGCAACACTAATGGTTAAATAAGTAGTGGGGCAGTTTAATCTGGATTTATCCTGAAAACGTAAATGAACAAAAATCAGATTTCTGCAGAAAGACAATGAGGAACAAGTTTTGTCTTTCACAAGTTTAATATTATGCAACATTTTTTTTAAATCCGTTTTTGGATCATACAGTAAAAAAATTTCAAAAATCTATTTGATTTGACACTGTTTTTATTATTCCTTTAATTATTTTGTTTCATGTAAATTACAATAACGGATAAACTTAGAGGCTAAGAAATGTTTGATTTCTAACACGATTTCATTTCATTTCACCGAAAGCTTAAAAATACATTTAATTAAAGGGAAAAAAAAAATGAATTTTTTAAAGTAGTGTTAAAGCAAATCGTGCCTTTATTTGTGAAATCTGTAAAATAAATATTCTTTATTAAAAACGTATTTGTAAATTTTATGCAAATGATAATCATCTATCAAATTGATAAAAAAAATTATTCATTTCAGCTGATTAAGGAAGCAATCGATATGACTAAAATAAAAAATTACGTAAAATAGTCTTCAAGTCCTTCCTGGGTAATTTTAAAACGTCTTAGAACTCTGGATTAAAATTTTTAAGAAATCATTTCAATCTAATTTGCTATCGCAGCTAGTCATGTTTCAAAAAATACTTATTTACTCGTTTTCCACAATTCGAGCTAGATTATCATTTCAGTAACTTCCCCCATGCCCTTTTATTTTAGGTTTTTTTTTTCATTAAATTCAATTTTGTTACTCCTTGACTTTCCTGTAGGTGTTTTTGGATGGCCAGAGGTGTGCTTAAATTGATAGCACATTTTTTAAAATTTATTTCTGAATAATAAATTCACTCTAAAATCATCAAAAACTTATTTTAAAATTTAAGCTTTTGTAAAAACACACAAGCATTATTGACTCATTTTGAAACGCGGAAGCTCTTGCTATTTTCAGGAGTAGTCGCTTTAGAACATTTTTTTTATATATATATTCATATTTATTATTTTTTACATATCATACGTTAGTAAAGAGATAATAAATCAATCAGAGATAACGTGCTTCTGTATTTTTTTTCACTTTTCCATATTAATTTAAGAAATTTGGTTAAAATTAAAAACATTGATCAGGAGTTGAAAACTAAAACTGTTAACGGAAATCTTAAGTATTTTAAAATCGTTCAGAGAGATCTGTGTTGATACATCCATCATTATTCCAACGTAATGATGATTAGATATGAAAATAACTAACTACAACCGATAACTATTACTTGTTATATTTAATTGTAAATTATATTGCTTAAACTAATTCTTATATTTCTTAATATTACATGCTATCTAATTATTTTGTTACATGTTGTTATTGTCTGTCCCGGGTTATATATAAAAAAAAACTGTCTGCTTAAAAATATGCTTTCATTTATGCACAAACTTAAATCAGGTTTTATGAAAAAGTTTTTAAAACTTAGGAATAATTAAAGTTTTTAATTAATTTCTCAACAAATGAAAAACCTCAGCATAAAAATATTTGTCATATTTTGAGTATGTAAAATATATGCTTAGGGATTTTGCATACAATTTTGGTAAAGTTGGAAAATTAAAATTTTTTAATCAACACTGTGTATTAATATATTTTGTGCATATTCTCATCTAGTTTTTCTTTTTTATATTTTATTCTTATTAAATTTATACGGTGTAATCAAGAATGGTTTTCTTAAATACATTAAATGAAGAAGAAAAGGTCTTCTTAGGAATATGAATTTGAAGAGCGAATGTCGCTCAGACAGTAACGAAAGAGTTAAATGTTTATTTTACTAAACAGGCGACGTTTTTCGGAAGAATAAATTCGTCTTCTCGAATCCCGAACTCCCTTCCCTAGGCGACAGACACACCCTATTTGCAAACGCCTTCTCAAATTAGCTTGAGAGTGTTCATGCATATGTTTTACTATATCGAATGAAAGAACACCTTAAATTAAGCACAGTAGTGTCCGAAAACTCGGCCTATTGTAGAACGAAGGGTGGCCGAGTTTGTGAAAAGGCCGGGTAATTGAAAATTATATTAAAAAAGAAACAATACGAGTGTTACCTCAGAAAATATTGTACTGAACTTGCAATTATTGCTTGTTGAGTGATTTAACGTCCTTTCCAAATAAAAAAAAATTGTCTATCAATTGACAATATCTGAAATTTCACTTATAACGCTCAGACATATCCGATGGTTTTTCTGGAAGAAAGAGTTGAGTCCTCTGAATAGTTTTGTTTACAAGTCCTTCAGTGTAACAGATTTTATCTCAAAACTTTTCCTATCACTGAGATTTGAATCAAGGTCTCTCAGACACCGTAGACAGACGAGATAAACTATTACATATGAACTAGGAACAAATTTTATTCTCATAATCATTACGTAATTAACAGAACAGTACTGTAAGATTTTAAACAAGAATGTCTGTAAGGATCCGAAAATAATTTTTCTCCAGAAATCGAAGATAGTTTACAAATGAGCAAATGTGTAGAAATTCAAAATGAAACACTTAGAAATCAATGATAATTCTCGAGTAAGAAATATCAATATTATTTAATATCACGAACATGTGCAATTATAATTTGACGTAAATTATCATTTAGTAATGTATTTTTAGTTTTGTTTTTTATTCAAGAAGTAAGGGGAGTCCAGAATGTGCACAAAGGGCGGGGGGAACTTAAGTTTTTTTAAGTGCGTTTTCCAAATTTAGTTCACAATTTTAGTTGTCAAGCTAAAATGAACACATATCTGCATTATCCACAAAACATTGCATTTTGAAAAGGGCGTTTTGTTACCACCGAGAAAAATGTATTTTGGAGATTCTAATTTATAAATTCTCTCGTCAGATTTCGTCTCATTTATATACATTTTTTGTCTCGTTTCAGTGAAATGATCAAATCAGGAAGTTTAAAACAATTTTTAGAGGGAGGTTTAAATTTCTTCTAAAAAGCTGACTAAAAAGTACTACAAACTAATTCTAACTATCGAGAATTGTTTTTAAAGCCATTAATAACTGGTTACCTCGTGTCAGCAAACATCAAAAGAAAAAATTTAAGTAAATTGATATTATAAACATTAAACTAATACAAAAAAAAATGAACATATTTAATTTTTTAATATGTGTTCTGATTTATTATTACATCGTAATGTTGATAATTCAGAATGCTTTTCTTCATTTTAAAATTGTTGCTTGAATATTGATATTTTGTGTGAGTACAGAGAACTTCTTTCGGTTATTACTTTTAAGTAAGATTTTTGACATTGTTGTCCCTCTACGTGTTTTATTGATTAAATTAAGACAGAAACAATTAAAAAAGTTGTTGCTTATTTAAATAAAAACAAACTTGACGTTGAATTAAAAGTGAGAAAGTAAATCAGGAATAATGAAAACCTTGGAATAATTTCTAAAAAATAATGCAAATTTGGGTCAACAAATTATTACAAAAGATTTCAGAATGTTGATAATTGATTACAGGATGTGTTAACGTCTTTACAATATCTCAATATTAAATTTTATTTTTTTTCTATCATTATAATTTGTATGGTTAAGTATACTTCTTCAATTCAAATTTCCCTCAAAGAGGGGAAAAGGGGAAGAAAAGATATAAAAAACTATTTTTTTTTTAAAACTGAGACATTATTTTCGTTTTAGAACCTGTAAATCTACGAAATTTATGTTTGTGTGTCAAATAACCAAAGTTTATATACTCTTTTTCTGTTCGATTTTTAAAAATTAATTACAAAAGTGTTTAAACTGCTTCCTTGTTTTTTTTAAAAATCTAATTTGCGATTCTTAAAATGGAAATCAGCATAGGGAAATTTAAATCTGGCGAACTAAGTACTATATATGTTATTACAGTAAATTCAACCTTCTCTGTTATTAATTTCCATTAAAGTAATTTAAATATGCCGTAATCAAAGTAGGCAATCAGGGAAAATTATAATCAAAAATAAATAAATAAATAAGGGGACTAATGCAACTTGATATTCAATAGCAAAAGTGCAGGCAGAATACTCAATTAATAATTAATCTAATGATAGTAAGTATAAAGATTAATAAAACATGCAGTTAATTATAAATTAATCTTGCAGCATTAATATCTTCAGATTCTATATATTATTTAAATAAAAACGTTTTATATATTTATATGAAAACGAATTAAATTTAATAATGTATCATAGATGATTTCATTATACAACTTAATCAAAAACAATTTTCTCTCAAATTAAATTTATTTTTGATTGTCATAAATAATAAGGAAAATTTCAATCTATAGAGAATTTCATAAATTTTGTTATTAATTCTCATCCTAATTAAGGCAATATACTAATAAACAATCCCCCCCCCCGTAAAATTAAGATTTTTTTTCCAAATATTAAAAAAAGAGAGACACAATTCCAATGTCCACAATTCCAGCTAGGCTCAAAGCAAAAGATTTTTTTAATATTTTTTTCAAGCAGTACAAAAAGAGCCTTTTAAAACAGTTTCAGCGCTAAAATAAATGAAAGAAAAACCCAAACCTCTCTCTCTCTCTGAAAATTATAGGTTTCCGAACCAAATTAATATTCTTTCTATTGAAAATAAGTCCTTTATTTGAAGATACTATATAATTTCTATAACGGGAAGGAAAAAACGGCTTAAAAATCGAAAATAATTTAAAATTTGTGTTAACTTGAATTGTGGTTAAGGTCAAGTTTTTAAAATTTATAATAATATTGTATAAAAAATATCAGAGAGAAATATAAAATCGGATCCTTTAAACTCACTTAAAGCACATTTTATGTCTTCCACATTTGAAATCTTAGATTCATTCATTTTTTATGTCAACAATCATACGTCTTTAGCTTCAAAGAAGATACAATTACGAGCTCATCTTTCGCCTAAGGAAGGTTAAAAAAAAAAAAGCAAAAAAATTTTTTTTGAAAATATTTGAGGAACAGTTAACGGAGAGAGGAATTCTTCTCATTGACTTGTTGCGTCTAGAATATATTAACGTGGATATTTTAAAAATTTCAGGGACATCAATACAGAAAAGAAGTGACATACTGTTCTAACTAGGACATCTCTGAATATTGAAATTTAAGGAACGAAATAAAAAATTAAAAACTGATCCCTGATGTCAAGGCTCTTATTAAGAATGAGGTTCAATTTTGGCATTGACACAAAGACGAGCACAAATTTAAATTCTACAACAATCTCAATAAAGTTACTTTTTTGATTATGATGATGTAGATGTATGTTACTATAATATCTAAAATTTCTTCATCAAAAAAAAATCTTTCACGTATCATATCATTTACTTTCACATATAAAACGCTGGATGGCGTGGTTGGTTTGTCGCTGGCTTTCTGCACCCAATGTTGCGGGTTCGACCCCGGCCCAAGTCGATGGATTTTCGTGATGCAGAAAATCAACAGCGGCCCTGTTGTATGATTATACGGCATGCAAAAGATCCCTAGAGTGTCTGTTTGGCTTGGGCGCTTTTGGCGAAATTAAATCCTGGTACAATTCACATCGTCAGAGCTCAGGTGCCTCCCTCTGTGGAGGAAACTGTGCGTCAAAATTACCTTGCGGAGATTGGTATTCGCCTATACGGTGCCGAACTAAAGAGTGATACCAGCTCTTGGGGATGTACTAGGTCTACAATGGTAAAAATACCAATCCGCAGCCCATTGGATTAAAATAAACTTTCACATATAAGATTACCTTTTTTATTTTTATTTTTAACATGCTACAAGATTAAAAGATAAAACCATAGAATATTTACAATTTAAATTGAAAAATAGATACTGTATTGAACATTTGAATAGATGGTTATAAAAGCAAAATCATTGCTTTAAGTTTTATAAGAAAGAGCTAGAAATTTTTTTAAGTGAGATAAACTGAAATACAGTTGCGCAATTGAAATGATAATCAAATTTTTTAAATTATTTTGTAACAATTAGAAATCAGTTGTTGACTTTCATGGAGAATTTCAATATTCTAATATTCCAAATCGCATTTAAGCAACAGAATAACATTTCATGCCTACATATGATACGAAATCGGATGAATATATTTTAATTGGTAAACTCTTGTTACATTTTTTGAATATGTCAACCCCACAAGAAAAACTATTTCTGATTGATTGATTATTTGTTAACGTCGCTCTGAAGAATAGCATGAGGGTTATAGGAAAAGGAATTTTAATTTTAAACCTTGGACTAGTGAGGAGCAGGTATACTTTCAGATAAATGTATTTAATAAAACAAAAAGAAATTATATAAAATGAGTTAACATCTTTTTCATCGTCAATGAGAAAACTTTTATATACTTGACCTTTAAAAGTCAAAAAATGTGTTTCAGAAATTAAAAAAGTCAAAAAGTGTGTTTCAGAAATCAATTATTAAATGAAGAATCAATTGCTTGTTTATTGTTCATGCTACAGTTTTGTGAATATACTTATCAGAATGAATGAAATGAAAAAAAAAACTATGTCCTGTTATCAGTTTTTACGTTTCATTCATTAATACTTTGTGTTGTACTACAAATGAGATACATTTGATTTTTAATAACAGTTTTTTTCTTCAAGTTATATGAAATTTAAATATAAATAATTTTAAATCAATTTCTAGTAAGAAATAGTTTGTATTAAAGATTGCACCGTTAATTTTGTATGAGTTTTTTTTCTCATTTTCGTTTCTACTTTTTACTCAGCAAAAATTTTTATTACCGTTTTTCTCGAATCTACGCCACACTTTTTTTTAATGCTATTGAAAATCGGGTGTGGCTTAGAATAGAGGGGGGAAAAATTTCGTTGGATGGGACAATTAGAGCAATTACAGGTTTATGTATGTATTTAAAAGTGTAAAAACTGGTAAAATAACTAATTACTCATTTGTTATTAGTTCTCCTTTTAAATTTATTTTAACTTCGTACTACTGATATCGATAAACCATTTTACACTATTTTTCATTTTTCACAAGAACTTGTTGAGAATTTGGGTGCGGTTTAGAATTGAATGCGGCTTAGATACGAATAAATGCGGTATATCTATAATAATTATCCAATCTAGGATTAATCCATTCTCTTAAATTAACTTACTTTAAGAAGACAGAGTTACTTCTTTTTCCAACTAGTCTGATAAGAGTTGGTTATAATGGATAACTGATGACACAGATGTTTAGATTAGGATTTCCTATCTGATGATTTCCAACAGAAAAGGTCACGATATTTAATCCACTTCAAAGATTTCGTAAACTTTTTAAATTGATAATTTTTTTTAAAATTCTGAATTGGGGGAAGCTTTTGTCAAGAAAAAACTCAGAAAGTTTTCTTTAAAGCCTTTGTTTGATAATTTGTTATTTTTTAATGAAAATTAAAAATAGGTGATTAAGAACTATTTATTGCTAAACAGATTTGTTTTAGTCCTTAAAGAAAAACGTTTTTCAAAATTAAAGATTGTGCAATGATTAAATTATATGAAAAAAGCATAAGATAAATTTCCTACAAGGTTTTTTCGTTCTAAGAATTGTATAGATATTTTTTTTTTTTACGTACGTAGGGCAAACAAAGAAAACTATAAAATTTACAACAGAAATAAAAGAAATATTTACAACAAAAAGTACTTTTACATTTATCATACATTTTTAACTGTATATTATTATTATTAGAACATTTAAAAAGCCTCAATTAGAAAACGAGTGACCGAATTTTGATGAAAGCTAACGAAAACAACTGCTGACTTCATTTAAGTAATATTTGACTTACAGGTAGAAGATCGTGTCAAAACATTTCCCGCAACAAGACCTTTATACATACAAATATGGAGGTCAGCGTGCTCGCATAATGGAATTTTAATTTAAAATATAGTACATGCAATCTTAAAGAATTAAAAGAAAAGAAGTTTTTTTTAGATGTTTTTTTTTACATCGTGACATAGCATAAGTTCGATTGGAACCTTCAAATTTAACTTCCCTTTCCGAATAAAATTCACTCCTATCTCAGAATTCTACTTCAATAATAAAAAGGTTTATAAGTTCCCAAAATAATATAATTAATGCGGAAGTTTTTTTTTCCAGTTAAATCCTCGTACTAAATGTACGCATGGATTGTTAGCAAGTGATTGACTTTATAATATCGAGGAATAGCTCAAAAGAGTGAACTTGATCAATCAGGCAATTCCTACAATACGGTATAAGCACGTATGTCATAGAAGCTAAATTCAATAAAACTTGCAGCAAGTTTTCTCATTCAACATAGGTGATAAATGACATTGGTGGAATCAACGATCGATTGGCTATAAGTGTTAGGCTTAATTCCTAAGATACTGGGCCACCAATTCAAATATTTTTTAATTGATTTATTATAAGAGACATATAAATGAATGAAAGAGTTAGCATATGAATAAGTCAAAATAATTTCTAACAGATATATATTACAATCAGTTTTTAGAAAGTTGAATCTCTTTACTTCGAAATAAAAACCAGCATTCCATACGTGCAATTCATTTTTCACATGGTACATTCATTTCATATGGTTTCACATTTTCCTGACATGCACCAAGTTTAAGGCGTTCAAATATTTTAATTAGCATTTAATGACGAACTTCGTCCTGGACCTTTTGCAAAAAAATTTGAAATCTTGAATCCTCTCTATTAAGGTAAATAAAATGAGTATGCATAAATGTAAAATGGTTGTTTACATTAATTTAAAATGACCATTGAAGGCCCATTGATTTTACACTGGTGTTTATAATATTTTGAATACTGGCTATAGATATAATTTTAAAGGGTTTATAGTACATTTTGTACACTCGCAACAGATATAGTTTGGTTGTTCTTGTGATGAATTGCGAGTTGTCCAACAAACTTCGGACGTAAATTAGAATTTTCGAGCGCCAGCGTGAAGTGCTTATGCTCTACAAACTTCATGCATTTAAATATCAAACGTATTAATAACTTATTATTGTTTTATAAGTGAAATGTTTAAAAAACATCAGGCACTTAGCCACTACATACATGTATCTGTTTTTTGGTGTTTAAAACTCTAATTTAATAATTAACCAAACCAAAAATGTAGACTTAACCAGATAGGTGAATTTTTATATTTCTAAGAACAGTTTAAATTTTTTGTATTTATTTGCTAAAAAATTGGAAATTTTTATTCTTAATTGAATGGGTGATGCTTCATTGAAGAAAGTATTAAGCACTCAATAACAACTCCTGAATAATAATAATAATAATAAAAAAACAGAGTAAAATGATTTTAACTGTATTACTATGCAATTAATTTTCTAACGCAAATATTTCATACATAAAAACATTTTTAATTATTTTCACAGCATAAGCCTACATATTCTTTTACCAATCCTCAAAATTTTGATGCACAGGTGCAAGAACACCTGTTGAGTATCATCGTAATTAATCAAAATATATTAGCATATGCGCGTAAGCTGTAACTGAGAGTAAATAATAAAACTTATCTAGAATGGAAAATATTTTCATGTTGAATAACCTCATTAAATTTACATTAATCTCTAAGTGTTTGTAAGTTTTTAATAATATAACCAATCATATTCTGAATTTATGAGACGAGGATTCTAATATTTCAAAAGCAGCATTATGTGGAAAACGTTTAGGTATTATACACTGTTTTAAAATTTAATTGTAACGTTATTATTATTACACGCTAAATACATCAATCATGTGAGGAAATTAATCCTGCGTTTTTAGTTGGAACAAAATCATAAGTACATTAATAACCATGTAGTCTAGTAATCTTTTATGTTTTAAAATACAGTCAGCAGTTAATCCTATCGTATTTATCATTTTCACTCTTTCTTCACCTTAAGTTTAGAGTTAAATAAATAAAGTATATGTTAGAAAATATGGAAGAAAAATTAAGAAAGAGGGGGGAGGATAGAAACTCCCTTTGAATTTGGATTTATTTGAAAGCTCGTAAGTTTCTACTACTTAATTTGTATATTTTTATCTGGTGGTAATCCTTATATTAATCCTCTAGTATGGTGGTAATCCTTAAATTTATAAGTTAGAACAATTTAGTAAGCATTCAATTTATTTGCTCTGGTTCATATGTTTTATATACCTATACAAAAGGAGAACTCTTTCATAATTCAGCAATTGTTACACATATTGGCAAAAACAAGTGATCAAAAATAATAAATAATAAAAGAAATAATTAATTTTAATACGAATAATTTATCATAACATGCCTTACTGAATTTCAGTGACAGAAATTAGTTATCTTTTGTCGACGCAAATGAGACACTTCATTAATCAAATAACTGTTGATAAATATAAGTGTTGAATATAAAAAATAAAAACAGAGTTTTATAATAAAAAAAGACAAAAGTAAAGTTTTGTAAAAAAAAAGTAGAGAAAACAATTCAAAATTTATGTACTGTCACAAAAAGAGACTTTGTTCGCGTTTCTAATGAAAGGATATTGAGGCGGGAAAGATCTTCTCCGCAAGCCAACAGAGAATACTCTGCCACAAAATTCAATAAAATACTTGGGATTTTAGGGACAAATTTGGTTATTAAATGTCCACAAGCTTGGCGGCAAAAATAGGCACTTTAGGAAAGTCCCAAGTATGATTTGTCGAGAATTTTAGAAGCTTCTAGATAATTCATCCAAATATTTTCAAAGATGTTGTGGGGAAGCCCGTAATCCAGTACAGACTCATATTATTGGCGGATGCCTCTCTACATGTAGCCCCATGTTCCAACATTGAGTTGGATCAGCATGATCCAGGGACGTTGGATATACCTGCTCATCAAAGCTGGAACTAGCTTTATTAGAGATAGGTTTGGCGATCTCACTGGCCAGAAAAGTGTCGGAAAAGTACGAAGATAAGCATCAGAAAAGCCGTGTGTGGTCGTTCTTTATCTTGATGAAACGTTAAGCCCAGGAATCCGTGAAAGGAACGGCAACACACAGGGGCCAAAAAACCAGTTAACTTATTGCTGTGCTGTAAATGTGGCAAGAGTAACGAAACGAAAGGTCGATGACTGACAAACTGGAGCTAGTCAGTTATCGATCACCACAAGTTAATCATATTTTATCGCAAGGTATGTGAGCATACGCAATTTTGCCCCATTCAGATTATTTCTTAGTGTGTCGCGTTTTATGTTAGAGAGTGTATTAAAGGTAAAATATAAGCAGCGTAAGTAGAAATTGGTAGTTGTAAAAAAGGAAGCAAGAAATATCTCACACAAGTTTCGTAATTAGTCAGCTGGATAAAAATTGAAATAATTGTTTACTGCTCAAAGGAACTGCAATACGATGCAAATTAATTAATGAATTAATATAATTAATTCTCTCCTACACAAATTTTGTTTTTCATTATAAACGATTTTTTTTTTTTTTTTGCATATTAAATTTTCCATCTTTAATATAGCCTAAATTTCAAATATAATATATTTGTGCAGAAAAAAAAAAGTTCTTGAGTTTTTTTCTTCATTTTTTAAAAAAGAGTTTCTAGTACTTTATTAGTTTCTCAAAAATTTATATAATGATATAAAACTTTGTAAAATCTCTTTTAAAAGCGTTTACAACAATGGATTGATTAATATTCTCCAATATTAAAAAAGAAAATTAAAAAAATCCGCAAAAGTATTGTAATACAAAATATGAATTACTAAATAATATTACAAAAATTTTAGGCATAACATTTATAGATATTAGGACTTTTTATACAATAAAATATGCCAATCTAAAATTTTATGCAATTGCCTCCTATAACTCAAGAAATGTTAATATTAAATTAGTAATTCCAAATTCTGGCAGTGATAAGAAATTATTAAGTGTATTATTTTCAATTACCAGTCCACTTAATCACGCAGTATGAAAATACGAAAAGAAAATAAAAAGCTCGAGTCATGTGTTTTATTTTTGAACGAAGAGTAATAATTTAAAATTACTTTTCATTTAAATAAATGTAAAATGAAATAATACAAACATCAAGTTCAAAATTAATTTGATGAAACACTCTTTTAAAATATAATTTATATAACTGGAAAAAAAATGTCAAATTTTTGAAAAATTTACCACGAGAGCGAAAAATAATTAATGTATGGTCCCTCGAATTCTTAAATATCTCGGAAACTAATAGCCGCACTTGAATGAAATTTAGTACGTATAGACAGACTATTAAAGATGAGAATTGGATTCCGTAACAAGAAAGTTTTGTTTTCGAAGTTAACTGAATGAAATTAATAATACATTATTAACATTATATAGTCTAGTTCTCTTTACTAATACTGAGGTCAGTTTTCCTAACTACAACGATCATTTTAAAATTATGATCTCATTATTTTTTTTTCTCTTTGAAAAAGCGATTGGATAACAGATTTATGTATAATTTAAGTACATTGTATGATGTTTCTTTATTCGTCTATGTAAACTGTTCCGTTTTCCAGACAACCAAGCAACTAATTTGCCCCCTGCTATCTATCTTCAGTTTTTACTACCGTGATTATCGGAAATGACCAAGGTAAAAGGTTAGTAAAATAAACATTGTGAGGCTGCAGAGGCTGCCTTTTATACTTTTTTATACATTTATCACCCTTACGCGCATAGAGATAAGCTGGAGCCAGCCGCTATCAGTCGTTGCTGAGCGTTAACCGGTGGAAGAGAGAGTGAACTTGCAATCGTCCTCTTGATATACACAAACGGCCATAAAAATAGAAAAAATGCAATTCTTTTGGCCAAAATTTTACCACAGAAAATAAGCACATTTATTGGAAAAATGACTGAATAAATCAACAAAAATAGTTGAGAATTAAAAAAATATATTGTGTCTCCATAAAAATATTATTAATGTAAAAAAATTATCTTTTACTATTAGGGGTTGTAATTAGCTAAATTCTTCTCAGTCACATGATAAATACACACAATCACGTGTTCTCCACTGAATTCAAAACGGACATTAAACTTGTTCTGCTTGTGAAATTGAGAAAAAATTTTAAATTTAATAATTTGGTAAATATGTCCAATTATCTTCAAAACGTTTTTTAAACTTTAAAAAAATTATATTTACGGGTAATTTTAAATCACAAGTGCATTTTTTTTACTTACGTGCATTAATATTGCTGACAAATATGGACTTTTTTTAGAGAAAGTTTCCATTAAAAGTAAAAGTTAGGAATAGCGAAGTGCATTAATTGATCGATTAGCTGGAAACACGTGATTGTGGTTATCATGTGACTATGACGACACATGAATTAAGTCCATTAAAGGTTTCGCCTTAATGTAAAGAAGATGCCTTAATTCTTTGGAAAAAAGATCATCAGAGCACCTGGATGTTTTTCACTCTGGACTGAAGTCGATCAAGACCTGACTAGAAATCTGCAGACAGAAAGATTCTGGAAAGGACTAGTCCTTCAGTTAAAAATTTCACTTGGCTAAAGTCATGAACCAGAATTACTCGTTCCACCACAAAATCCAATGAAATTGAAACTTTTCTGGATTAATCTTGACCTGGGTCAAAAGGTCACTAAAAGTAATGCAGACCCCTATATTTTGAGAACACTCGCTCTCGAAGTATTAAATATTCTTTACCCTGAACCGGAATGGCTTCGGATCTTTACTGATGAATCCTTTCTGCCTGATAGCACTAATGCAGGTGTTTTCTTCGAATTTTTTTCTTTTTACGTCCAAGGTACTGCGATTCGCACAACTCTGTCCCAGTTGCAGTGCCACTTGGAAAAATTTACAGGAGCTGTTATCCTCAGCGATTCCACAGCTGCTCTGTTGGCTATCGTTTCTGATAACAATCCCATAACACAGGACGTATTGGATTGTCGTCATGACCTTAAAAACCTGTCATCATTTGGGAAAACTATAGTTCTTCAGTGGGTTCCCGCCCACCGTGGAGTTCCAGGTAACGAGAAAGCTGACTTCTGGCTAAAAAGGGTGTTCTTGCCATGCAGAAAGTTTCTCGTCCTATATCCTTCCATTTTATTAAAAATCTTATTAAAAGATCAATCAAAGCCCATGCCCAGGAAGACCTCTACAACCGTGTTTCCCACAAATCTTGGAGGAACGCTATCCTGAATTTACGTAATGGCCCAAGGCGTAGAGTGGTCGCTGAATTCCGCCTAGCTACTGGACACGACTGCCTGCGAAACCATCTGTATAGACTCAAAGTTGTTCCTTCGATATGCACTCTGTGCAGCTCTGGAGAGGTCATGGACTCCGCACATCTTCTACATTGTTCTGCTCTGCCCTAGACGTTTCTCACCCAGCGTTACTGGGAAGCTAGAGATATGTTAGATTGTAGAACTCTGTTTCAGCATTTTTGTTGTTGTATTCTATTTTCTTTATACTTGCTGTAACTGTTCATAATCAGCCAAAAGAAATTTTTTTTTTCAAAAAAGGTCCGCCTTTTCACAGAGAGAGAGAGAGAGAAAAAGAGGGAATAATGATAAAAAGGATTTACTTGTAAAGGGAAACAAACTTTTCATTCAAGTATATCTGATCAAAAGACTAAGTTACAGTTCTAATCTAAAATTGAATTGTGTATTTGCTAGCAAACCTGAAAAAGTATTAAAATTGCATTTTTTGTTACAAATCAATCCATTTAAAAGTTCACTATAGTGTAATTTAAAAGAAATTCTCGAAAAATAAATGCCCCCTTTTAACTAAGCATTTACTTTAATCTCATGAAACCGACTACTTATACAATATTTTTCATCCAAAAAGAAACATTAAAATGCTTAGAAACCGTTCAATATTTATATGTCCCCCAAGCAGACGGTTGTTTTTTGAGATACATTGTATAAGTCATGTAGTCACTTGCTGATGAAGCATTGGGTCACGATAAAATCCTCTCTAGTCTCTTTCTTACAGGCAGGGTGGGAGGAAAGAAAAAAAAAAACTTTTTGGAATCGCACGAGATGTTCTTCTGAAAGTCTGGCGGGGGAGAAAAGCGACAATGTGCGATAACGTGGCATGTAAATTTGCTTAAAGTGCTTCTTAGACATCCCTAGTGGTGAACTGATGGCCTCTTGACACGACGGTCATGAAGATGGCCACTTATAGGCAAATAACAATATTTAGACTTCAGGTTTTAGATAAATTTGTCGTGGGTAATAGAAATTTACAATCTACAATAAACGAGTTGGAAGTTATGCATTTACGCCTGAAAATTTGAAAACACCAATACTTACATATTCTTAGATCACAGACTGAGAAAAGAAAGAGAAAGAAAAAAAAATCTTCTGTATATTATTGATATGTTAAATGGTATTCGATGAATTTTCTTGATGAAATAAAAATGGAGGTATTCCAAAAGAACAACATGCCTCCAAAAAGTTAAAAAGTATTCAAAGGAGTAAAAAAAAAAATGGTATTTTTAGCGTAGACTGGCTTTCCGAAGATTGTGGTGTGTACCTAATATATATCTTGCAATAATATTGTTTCTGTGCGATATTTTTTGAATTAATAAATAAACATGCAATATTAAAAATTTAGTTTGAATGGTATACAGCAGTATTTCTTAAACTAAGGGTCGCGACTCCAAATGGGATCACGTGACTTGCAGCTGGGGTTACCAAATATTTTAGAATTTTTGATATTTCTCTTTTGAATAAAAGAAGTTGTTCGCGATTAAAAAATAGTTCCAACGCATATTATATTTAAAATATAATCAAGATAAGAAAATACATACAACTGATAACTTTTTGACTTAAAGTATAGTAAAAAAAATTATCTATTCGTTTTGCAAATTTTGCGCAATGCTTATGGGGTTACACAAAACTTTAGTACAAAAAATGGGGTCACCACACAGAAAAGTTTAAGAACCCCAGGTATACATTGTAGTTTTGATAATAAAAAGAGAGAAAACTTCCGACTGAACTGTTGTGAAAATCTAAACTATGAATTAAGCAATTGAGAATTTTCAGTAAGTCAAAAAATATACTTAGAGAGAAAATTCAAAACTTTTAGATAATTAATGCATTATAGTACATAAATTATAAAACGGCATTACAAAAGTTTAAAAAAGTTAGTGAATAACTAGCTTTTATATACAAGTAAATTATAGTACATCAAATATTTTTAAAATAATAACTAATGGCAATCAGCTTTATGGTTAAATAATCTTGATATAAATTCTCCTTTTCATGATTATTTAAAAATAAATTAATAAAAATTAGAAGAAAAATAAGGTAACATTTTATTATAAATGTAACTTGATGCTTTGCAAACAGTTGATAGTTTAAGTTCTTTGTATATTTATATTTCAATAACTATAGCTTTTAAAATGTTTTTGAATGTAAGGTTTCTTTCTCAATTTCAAGGTCTTACATCAAAGGAAGTTGGATGTACACAGACTGAGCAAATATTGGCATTAAATAATGCAAATATATTACAATGAAAACTTTTAGTACGAAAACCAAAAGCAACATGTTACACGTTTGATTCAGTATAATCAGAGTATATATGTTTCATTTATTCATTACATACTTATTTTTATACTATGTTTTAAAAAAAGGAAACTACGTTATACTTTATATTATTAAAATTACATACTCAAACTTTGCTTTTAATTATTTTTATATCCATAGATAGGAATTTAAACCATAATTTCTTTTTTCATGCAAGGTAAAATATTCCAAAGACAATTGAAAACATCAATCAACAGATTTAAAACCATTTTTAAACTCATAATAGTGCACTGACAAGTATTCCAGTAAATTTGGGAAAAAAAGATTTGGCACAAAGCGGCACTTTCAGTGAGTCATTCGTCAAGAACGTAAGGATTAAATCAGAAGAAGGCATTGTAATTGTTGAGTCAGAAGAGGGATTAGGATCAAATGCCACCCGAATGATAAAAAAAAAAAAGGAAAAAAGCTTTCAAAACATATTTTCTTTCTTTATTTCTCTCTTTTTACCATAATATTGACTAGCAGACTATTTAATAGCAATTTTTTGTAGTTAAAAAACTGGAATACAAGGGATAATAAATAATTATATAAAATAATTCAAAGAAAAGAATATGGCAGCATAAACTAAATAATGAAAAATTTACATAAAAACAATACATGAGGCAGACACTCAATTTTTTCCCATCAAATCGTTTTCGATGGTAAGATATGATTGATTTTGATATGATAAAAAATGAATTGACTCTTGGGTTTTTTAAAATCTTTATGGCATCACACACAAAAAAAAAAAAAATCAGTTTCTTTCAAACAGGAGTTAATTGCATTTTTTCCCCGTTCTGTAAAACAAGCAAGTTTTTCATATATACTTAAATTTTATTCTCATTCTTTTGTCCCATTTTCACAGATCACATGGATTTCACTCACAAAAAAAGAACATTTAATTATGCAGGTTAAATTTCCCATTTATTGTATGAAATAAATTTATTTATTGGGTAAATTGCATATTTACTATCTCACAGCTGGAAATTGAATACCACCGATTTGTTGTTTCTTTTAAAAAGATTCTATAGTTAGGTTTGTTGATAATTTATTGACATTTTCAAAGAGCATAGGCGTATGAAGTCTAGCCTTAATTTGATAAACTTAAAATATTTTAGTCTCAGAGAATAGGTACTCATGCAAAACATTGAGAACTATTAAATAGCTAATTTTAATTAACTAGCTAATTACAAATCCTCAAGTTTTTGAATATAATAAATGAGTGGGTCATGACTTGAAACAGATGAAGTAATTAACAAATAAAAGTTGGAAGAGCAAAAGCGCGGCAAGACTTCTCATCAGGTCATACAGAAGTTACCTGTAGTTAAAATTCTATGTGTTCTAGGTTAAATCTTCATCAGGTACAGTAATTAGTAGTGATATTTTTATTACAAGAGGGTCAAATTAAACTTTGCTGTTCGCAATCATCAATCTCTCCCTTCGACAGCATTTAAGCACATCATTATTTATAAAACTAGTAAATGCAGTTCATAGACTTGCACTAACATTTTCGGAAAAGGGACATGCATTCACTGGAAGAAGTTGGAATGATACAAGTAGTTACTAAATGAATCAACGAAGCGAATCTTACAAGATTTATAAAAAAGAAACCATAGATGGTTTTGAAAAGTAATTGAAAAATTAATCTAATCTGTTACAATTATAATATATAATAGCAGAAGTTAAAACATGACAAAGTAAATACTTTTTAACTAAAATAGAACACACACACACTTTACAAGAGATCAGCTCTGTTAATATATCCACAGAAACTAAATTCATTATTTGAAATATTTTCCTTCATTTCGTCATTTTGTAACTGAATTATATAAATAGCGTAATACTAAAAGGTTTGAAAATTTCGTTAACTTAATGACTGGAACATTTGTTGCTGTGAATGAGATTAAAACTATTCTTATATGATAGTTTGAATGTCAGTCGTAAGTAAATTAATAAAAATAAATAAGTTAAAATAAAAAATTACTTTATAAGATTTATAATACCATATATTATATTATAAAAGTAATTGACATATAATAATATTTTGTGTTTTTTTATTTTAAACAATTATTAAATACATTTTTAAAAAAGAATGGAACACGTCGAGAATTGAATAGTGCCTGGGGCAAAGATTCAATTTTGCACTCTTTTTCAATTACGCCTATTCATAGCATATTAATGGATCAGCACGTTTTTCTTGGTGGCTGGAGTATAATTCTCGTGCTTCATCTGGCTACATTGCCACCCCTTATGTAAAGGGGCTAATGTACATTAAATCCATCGAGTCTCAAACTCCTCCAGTTAACGTGGTGTGGAAATTTAGATAAAGAGAGAGTGGAGTGCCAGCTCATTTGTCGCCCTTGTCACTAGACCGAGGTGCAAAATTGCGAGATCCGTTACCGAAAGCCTTCATGTTACTTTAAGATGAGACAATCAATTAATTTATCTGAATATATATCGTTATGAGTAATCGAAAAAATATTACAAAATAACTTTAGCCATGTGAATTGAAAATGAAGACAGAAGCATACGTTATTAAAAGATTTATATTTTACAGAAAATAATAACAGTCATAATATTTTTGAGAGGTCGGATCATCAAACACTCAATAAAACCATGATGACATTTTATTTTCCTTCGTTTTTTTATGTACAAACACAAATTGAATGAATGAATACGTTGAAACACATTTTTTCAGCTATTTTAATCATGTTTGAATTACATTTAGCAATTGATTTCAATGAAAGAGATTGATAAGTGCAAAAAACATACATTTATGGTATAACATAAATTACAAAGCATAAATGTGAATGCTTAAAAAAATCCTTTCGGAAATGAATTTCAAGCTTAAAATTAAAAAGGTATATGCACAAAAAAAAAAAAAGGGACTGTAGACGTTTTCTTGCTAATTAAAAGAAATTAGCCCAGTTTGAATCAAATCAGAATAAATCTTTGATCAGAATACTACAACAGGCGATTTTGATTTATCTGTAGAGTAAGAGAAAAAGAAGGACCCAGATGTCATTCTAAGCTTCTCCGGTTACAATAGAAATCACATGAACATTCCTTTAAATTTTTTTTAAAATCCAAACGGTAGTGTGGTTTCAAGAGTGAGCTTGCATCCGAGAGCGAGGAACGTACGTCCAAGGCTCTTCTATCCATCCCAAGGCGAGCATTCTAAAATAAGATAATGTTTAGCTTAGAACAGACTGTTGATCAGCTGTTCAGCGTCACCGTCTCATTCTCTCTCCCCTTCCGGTCCTACAGTTTTACTTTCCGCTTAATTTAAGAGGTAGGAAGAGGAAACAAAGTGCATAAACCTGATCCAGACAACTGCCTCAGTTAAAGATATATTCGGTTTTCTTGGATTAAATTTTATTTCCCTTCCACAAGTACACTAAGACAAAAGGGAGAGAGGAAAAAAAAATTTAAAACAAAAAAGTAAACTTCTGCACTGAGCTCCTCACCAGGTCAACCTGTGAAAATAAACAAAGTGTTGAAGACAGAAAAAAACAATGAGAGTTTATAGTTCAGACACGATATTTAAAGCTTCAAAACTCTTTGAAACCTCTCTGTTTTCCTCGAGTTAATAAGAGTAATGAAATATTAACTTAGAGAAAATTATATTTATATTTAGGAAGGAAAAATATGGCAACTAGAATAAATAAAAAAACTAATATTCAAATAAAAAAAAGTTAGACTAAAATTTTTTTTAAATATTTTAAATAAAGTTTGTTATTTTTTTTAGAGACATATAATCAGAAAATATATTTTGAAACTCATGAATATTTAAAACACTTGAAACTGAAATCAAATTTCAGTGATGGCCTCTTTATTACAATCCATATGGATATCGGATTTCTAATTCCATCCTGATGTACTGAATTTTTATCAATTTGTAGTGAATTAACTATTAACCCCAGAAAACCCAGAGAGATTAAAGATAAATCATATTTAGTTTCTGGATTTCGAAAAAAATATTTTTTTTTCTAAAAAAAATCTTGAGACTTATCTAGGATTTTACACAATTCAGGATTCATAGACAAAAAAAAAAAAAAAAAAAAACGTATAACCTGGCTTTTATTCAATAAATAAGTCTTAATGATCGTCTTATCTAAAGCCATTAACTTAAAATGTAGGAAATTTTGGTCATTTTGTGGAAGCAAGCGTTCAGAGTGTCTGTAATCTTTCCCATTAGTTAATTTTTTATTTATTTAAATATTTGTGGTTATTCTAAGAGGTTCTATGTCAAGGTATGACTGAGAGCTTATTTAAGTTTCAGAATTAGTGAAGAAATATGAGGGGCTTCTTGGCGACGGACTTCATAATTCTGGATCACGATCAAGTGACAAGGACGAATATGTAGCTGGCACCCACTTCCCCATACTACCACGGCATTAAAGGGGATGATTTTTAGTCATGGAAAAGAGGCACTGAAATTAAAGCATTGAGATTGAGCATTTAATTTTAAAAGGTCAAGGGGAGAATTTTGAGCCATGGCAGATTTAACATGCATCAGCCCCTTTACACGGTGGGGTCTTCAGTGGCACTAGGGCTCGAACTGGTGACACGCCTGCCACAAACTCGCCACCATGACACCAAGGCTATGACGGCCTTCTGTGTCATGACATCTGCCATTGTAAAGTCAGGTTCAGGTCACAATCTTTCTAGTGCTAGACTCACGGAATTTGAGAGTCAGGTTTTTTGGGCGGGGGGGGGGGGTTACGAAGTAAGTTGAATGATTGATAATTATCAATTAATAGAATAAAACCTTGAAAAGTCCGCAAATAAACAAATAACACAAAATTCAGTTCATATATATTATCCAATTTCTTTCCCATCATATTTTTTACTAAATCATTTTTTAAAAAAGTTAGGAAACCCGAGAGTAAGCCCCGCCCCTTTTCAAACATGAAACAACTGTCACGTAGAGCGAAAACGGGAAACTTCGTCGGGTACTATTTTCCACTATGCCCTCGGCATCAGGGAAAAGTAAACACAAACAAGTCATATATCGTTACAGGATATGATGTTTTCATCATTGAGGTTTTATATCACAAAATTCAAAGAATAAAGCCTGCATTATTTGAGACAGACAAACACATCCCCACTGAAATCAATACTCAAAGTCAACTTGTCTGTTTATCAACTTTATGTTTTAAAAAATATTTAATTGGTGGTACCCTTGTTAAGACAACTCCTTTTTTTTACCACAAGGCCAGCGTCTTCCCACGACTTCGGCTTTCTTTTGAATGCGTGGGCGTCCCTCACGTTATACTTTCGCTGTTGCCTTATTTCTCTCGTTGATATATATTTTAAATCGTCTTTTTAGTGTCATCTCTTATTTCCTAATTGAGCCCTTAGTTCTTAAAGTGCGCCATCAAAAGCTAATTTAAAATTTACAATACGATTTCATTAAAAGAAAAAGCCTTGCAAACGAATCTTTCTAAAAATAAATTATCACCAAATAAAAACACAGGGATTTGTCAAGTGCATTTACCTAAATAAAAAAGTTCAATTTGCATACTTTGATAAAGAGATATTTCAGGCAAGAAATATAATTAAAATAATCAATAAAAATTAAGTAGTCGTTTCATTTGTAGCGTTTTAATATGGTTTCGACCAGTGGTTCCCAATCTTTTTATCGCTGCCGACCGGTTAACGTTTGATAGTTTTACTGCGGCCCACTGAGCGCTGAGGGGATGATGATTGTTTATATTTTAGAGTATAGCGATTTCATAATTTTAATTTAATTATATTTAAAAATAATTAAATACAGTAACGCTAAAAATATATATATATAAAGAGATTTAAACAAGGAATTGGATGGAATGCCGCACAAAACCGAAAGAAATACACTACAATAAATAAAACAAATAATTTAATGTTCCTTGGGCGGCCTGGTATCATTTGATCCATGGACCAATCCGCTGCCCGGAGATTGGGGACCACTGGTTTAGACAGTGGCCCCCAATCTGTTATTATTAGACATCTATTATTTATTGATCTTATACTTAATAATTTGTAAGTAAATAAATAAAAAATATAATTTATACTAAATGTTAGCCAAAAAAAAATACTAAAAAGGGGCAGTTAAACAAGTTATTTAAAAATTCATAAAATACACAGTGCATGAAACGAAAGTATTAAGCTCTCTCATGTAAAATGGTAAAGATAAAATTAAATACAAATAATTTGTCACATCTAATAGAATGCTTGTTATGCAATATTTCGTTATTCAGCTCACATTGAAATTATAATTTATTTTTAAAAAAGAAAAAGAAGAGTTAAAAGTATTTAATAAAATTTTGTCACTTATTCATTTTGCCGGCGTAAATCTCGCCAAACTGGCGTTATTGGCGACAACACACAATGTACACACACATAAAGAAATATTAGTTTTCATTGATTTTTCATCCAATTTTGAAAAACTGAAAAATATGTCACTGCTAAGAAAATACCACGACTTGTTTTGTGAAAGTTGTAGTAAAAAGTCACCAGATGGAATATTCCGTTTAGTCCGCTGTATTATTTTTGGCGACTCTATCACTTGCATCGGCGAAACTGAAAAGTACCAAAATTTTTAATTGAACAAAGTTCTAAAAAATAGCTCTACCTCTTTTTTGGAGTTTTTTTTTTTGAGTATCACGATTTTAAAACAACAGGTCCCTTTTTAATTACTAAAATTTTATAAAAGGCTTTATTGTGTCAAACGAACGGTAATAATTCATGAGCAGTCAAAATATATGTAGAAAGTTTTCAAGAAAAGTTTCTCTCTCTCTCTGTCACGTTTAAAACTCTTATATCGTACATTTTACAAACATAATCAAGATAAAATATCAAGGATGCCTTATTTTCCTTTTTAAGTGCTCTTAAATTAATATATAACAGGAAACAGAATTTATAAGTTAAATGTTATTTTCATGGACATCAAAATTTATTATCATTCAAAATTTAATGTAAAAGTGGAAAATTAGTTGAATCTCAGACTATTAGTTCGAAGTTTTCTTAAAAATTAAATTTAATAGCTCAGTATCTTGATATACTTAATATCACAGAAAACAGTCATACAATGCAGTTCATGAGAAAAAATCCATTGCGGAAATTCGGAAAATCTTCAAAAATTACATGAACTTTTAATCGATTTTTTCAGGGGAGAAAATATTGAAATCAATGAATGACAGATCGATGGAGAAATGTATTTTTAATTTCTACAGTTTTCTTGCAAAAATTAAAAACAACAGAGTTAACATTTTATCTAAAATGAAGAAAAATATTTTATTTCTATAATCTTGAAGGGTTGATTTCTCCTCCTAATAAAAGAACATTTGCAACACTTTGTGTGGACATGATTAATAAGTATACCGCAAAGAAATAAAATAAAGTACAATCTGAAAATAATACTAAAAAGCAAAGAAATAATTTTGAAGATTACGAAAACTAATTTACAATTAGAATAGGAACTGATACTTTTTTGCATAACTGAACATCTGCTCTAACCGATTTTCAGCGAAATAGAGAGTGGGCGCTTATCGTAAAGACATTCATCCTTATATTACGCATAATGATTCACTTTTTGAAGAGGGGAAAATGATAAATTATCAATGAAAAAGGTTCTGTCCACTAATTTAGATATTCCAACCAGCAATACTTAAAACGGAAAGGAGAAAACTGTGAGTTGTTTTATGGGACCAGCCTACAAATGAACGTTTTTATAAGGTTCTGACCTTGAAAAAGCAGACAAGCAGACGAATTTGCATACTTTTTTTTTATGGACAGTAAAAAAAAAAAAAAAAAAGGTGGATTTCTCACAAATATTTAATTTTTTGCCTTGTTTAACGAATACAAGCATTCAATAATTTTTATTCAGGTATTTAAGATATTTGAATACATTTTCCATTTAAAAAGAATAAATCTTTATATGTAAAATATACGTGTCACAGTGTTTGTCCGCAATGGACTCCGAAACTACTCAACCGATCATAATATAATTTTGCATACTGTGTGTCATTTCGTCCAACTTAAAACATAGGATGGTTTTTATTTCAATTAATCACGCCATAAGTTTTTTATTGCCGGAAATATGAAGAATCCGGAAAAAACGTTGCCAGATTCCCATAAGGGATGCTCATTCGGTACTCTCGACGTTATTTCTGAATTGCATCAAGGTCACTTTGCGTTAGCTTTCTGTTTGGAAGACGGGAAAGGTTGAAGTAGTTTTGAGTCTTTCGCTGCGTAGTAAAAAGGGGAATTCCCTCATAACACGGGACGCTCATTCCATATAACGCATCACAACCGATAGTTTTTTTTTTTTTTTTATTCTTAAAAATTGATTTATTGAAGAACAGTAGAATATAAGAAAAAAATATCATGAAAAAATATAAGAAAATATTCTTAAATATATTTTTATCACATAGTATTATTTTCTTTCTGAATTTGATACTGTGAAATGAATCAATATCGTTGCGTTCAAATAAAAATTATTTTTAAAACTTTTTGTATCAGTGATTTAAAAAATAAAAAGCCAAAAACTTTTTTGATTGAATTGCCGAATTGGCCTCTTATCCCGCCAAGAGTTTTCTCGCCAAATCGATAAGTGCGCCAACTCTGGTAACCCTTTTGGCTTTTGTATCAGTGAGGAAGAAGTCAGATCGTGTTGTGATAGGGTTGCTATTCCAAAACACAACACGCAAAAACGCGCCAAATTAGCGGTTTTTCAAAATTTGGCGGACCAGTGGCCGATTCGACAATTTCACCACTTTTTTGAACAAACTAATAAAACACTCAATAATCAATAATTTCTTCTTTTATAAAGATAACTACATGAATTTTTTCCCCGTGTGTCGAACATTTCAAAAAATCCTCACAATTTTACTTCAAGATTTAAAATAGTAGTGAAATTTTGTAATTTGAAAAATTTCTACTTATCTGTCTTTTTTCAACATACAACTATTTTTAAAAAGGCTACATTTTCGTTTCCGGAACTAAAAAATTGCAACGAAAGAATTGAAAAGTGAGTGAGTGATTTATAAATTCGCACTGTTCGCCTATTCGAGAGTTTTTGGAGACGGACCTCGAAATTTTCAACCATGGTCAAGTGAAGAGGACGACACCTGAGCTTTCACCCATCTCTCCTAATTACCACACCACACCAACGCAAGAACAGATTTCGAAAAAGGGAGTTTTAATGACATAGTTAAAGAAATCACTCACATCGCGCATACACACACATAAGTGCTATCGTCCTGAGGGAAACAGGAAATTCCCATGGGGATTAAGTTATTCACACGGTAAAAGACCGTGCAACGCAGGGCTATGCGAAGAGGAAAGAAACAAAGAAGTAAAAGTAATTTCGAAAAATTATATTGGAAGTGCTGATTTTGTGAAGAGAAGGGAAAATGTTAAACGAGAAAACCATTGATACGCACTCATGGGCCCTGCACTCACATCGTACGCTTCACACCCACACCAAAGTGCTGGCGTCAGAAAGAATGGAGGAAATTAACACATGGGGATTAAGTTATACCCTAGGTAAAAGCCCGTGCAACGCCGGGCCAGGTCAGCTTAATTATATAAAAAGGAAAAAAACTTTTTTCAATGTCTTTACCAAGAATTTGATAGAACCAAACCACAAAAGAAAAGGGCAACGATTCTCTACAAATTGGACAATACTTTGTGAACAAGTGTTTACATGCTTTTTAATCATAAAAGAAAATATATATACAGTTGGACCTCTATTTAACGAAGTCTCTAAATCCCGAAAAAAAAGTTCAATGTATGAAAAATTCGATAGTTAGAGATTCATCTTTTCATATACTTCATAATCCACATAAAACAAATTTTAAATTCATTCAACTATATAACATTAAA
This sequence comes from Trichonephila clavata, assembly GCA_019973975.1. Classification (NCBI taxonomy): domain Eukaryota; kingdom Metazoa; phylum Arthropoda; class Arachnida; order Araneae; family Nephilidae; genus Trichonephila; species Trichonephila clavata. The sequence goes on along the minus strand of BMAO01008897.1, from coordinate 140,531 downwards.
AAAGTAATTATTCATATTTTATGTAAATAAATATATTTTTATTTTACACATTTTATCCATCAAAAAGAAATCTGCAAGGGAAAAAAATCATTGTCCAGGAATACACATGTATTTTAACATTAAAAAATACTTTTATACAAAAACTATATAATTTTAATGTTATTTCTAATTATTGACCTACAAGTACTTTTAAACATACATTATTTTATAAATAGTAATTTAAAACATACTGTTGCCACATGCGTCCTTAAATTTAATTATTGATTACATATGTTAATCTTGTTTGAAAAAAAAAAATGTTTTATCTCATTATTATACCCCTCGAGAATCTTTGGAATGCACCAAAAACCCCTTCAGGCGTATTTTCCTTACACTGTAATCCGCGTCGATTTCTTTCTAATGATTTTCTCATTTCAATATAAGAAGACATTGATTTCTGCATTGTTATCATTTTCATCTTCTTCGTCATTGCAGTACTATTTTCATTTTTTACAATGTTCAAAAAACCAGTTCAGGGTCATTGATAGCCATAAAAAGTGGTAAAAGAAATAACAATTTTGAATTTCCAGAAATATTTTTTTAAAAAAAGGAAGAAAAAATCGAATTGCAAGAGAAAAAGTTTGTTAAATAGAAAATGCATGTCGCTGTTGGGAAAAACGTAAAATGTTCTTGGTTCCAGGAAAAAATTCGCAAAATAGAGGTCCAACTGTATATATATATATATATAATAAATAGATAAATTTTCTCAATTAAATTCTGAGCCCTTTTTAATTATTAGAAAAAGTGAAATGAGCATGTAAAAATTCTCTTAAGTCAAAATATTCAATGACTCAAAAGACTGAATTTCCAAAATGCATAAAAAACAGAAAAATATTAAAAATTAAATTTTTTTTTCAAACATTGGGTTTTTTAACTACATAAAGAAAAAGCAAAACTTGGTAAAATAACCAGCTTTCAATGAAAATGAGAATATTCGCCTACAGTTATAGACATTTAGAATTTTAATTCTTAAGTTACTAGCCGTCGATATTGTGGTCTACAAAACTAAACAATTGCGAAAATGAAATGAGTCTAATAAAACCTTTAAGAATCTGTCTGTTATAAAAGTTCCAAAAGACTTTTTTCATGTGATAATGATAAAAAACGAAACCTTTTGTATCGTTTCAACAAAACCTATTTTTGCTACGATTTCAGCTAATAATTTATACAAAAGTGGAAATTTTTTATTAAAAAATCATATTTTTATACCAGATACTCCTTTGGTATTTCTTCTATAAAGCTTTACTATTCTTTTGGAAATAGAGCATGGATTGTAGAATGAGATGCTGCACTGAGCGCCCTTTGGGAACCTTGTCACTTAAATCCCACAGAGGTCATAAACCTTGACATCATTCTGCCGCTCCCCAACTTTTCCTTTTTTTTTATTTTTGAGAATGGGGTAGTCTTCAAAAACTGAGACCACCCACAAGCGCAGAAGATCACAATCTTGTTGTAACCAATAACAGATCTTTTAGTTTCACAGATTTCGGTAGAAATCAATGCCTTATTGGGTATTAAAATGCATTGCAACATAAAGATAGGTCTCAATTCACTCGTAATGTGATCGATGGAGTATTTGAGGTAAAGTGACATAGAATGTGTGTGTGGGACAATGATCACATTTCGTCAAATTTTTAAAAAACTCATCACTAAAAAAAAAATATTTTTTTTATAAAATAATCTTAAAAAACATGATAATTAATAATAAATATGATTGTATAATAAACATGATAGAGAATGAAACTGATATTTATTATTATAATTAATTGGATGGTCACATTTTATTTATACATCTTGCTAATAATATTTATACATTGCTGTCCTTAGAAGCTGAAGAAGACGAATAGTCATGATCGCGAACTCGTGGTCAGCGTTGTTTGAGGCAAGATTCACTGTCCAGGATTAATAAGCCTTAAATCTACCGAGGCTGAAAGCCTTCAAGTAAGCGTAGTGTGGAGAGTGTGTAGTGCCAGCTCAGGTATCGTTCTTGTCACTTGACCTTGGTTAAGAATTACGAAGCCCGTCACGAACAGCCTTCGTTTCTTCTGAGTGTGAAGTTAATAACCAATCAATCAATTAATAGAGTGTCTTTTAAAAAACAAAATATCAATCTGCTTTACCTTTCTCTCCCCCTCCTTCCTTAAAAAAGGCAAAAAGAAACCTTTAATAGTGACAGTAAAAAAATGAAGTAATAAGGGATAATAATTTGAATAATATCCTATTCTATTTCTTCCAATTCTTTCCATGCTATTTTGAAAATAAGCCGGCACTAAATGTTTACATCAAATATTAAGGTCAAGAGTTCAGCCGGAATAAAAATACCCAAATATTCTATCCGTTTTTGTGTAAGAGGGAGATTTACAAGGAACAAGCCTAAGTAATTCGTCAACGTTAAAGAAAAATAGAGATCAATACTTAGATATGGGTATCCTTTTTCTACTCGACACCTTTCCCGCAAGGGTCAAATCCCCAACTTCTACATAGCTTTTTAACAATAGATTCTTTGGATGTGATAAAGTATTCACAAATATCCCATCGAAATGCATTCCATTGCGTGCAGAACCTGGCCGCTCTTTCAAATGTTTCTTTAGGGTGTAGGGAAGGGGGAACGCATGAAATGGGTGGGGAGGAAAAAAAACTGGAAGCTAATGCCTAGGGCGAAAAGGGACCGTCTGGATGCCAGATTAGCTGCTTCATTTTTTAAAGGGGCCTAGGTACCGAAATTACAAGGTTAATACCATTCTTACGAATATTCAATGCTGACAACCTCAGAAATCATTGGAAAGAGCAAATGTAGTAGTGTACATGCACAATTGGTTTTTCAGAAAGAAACTAGAGAAGAGAAAAATTGCCATTAGCTCTGGAATATATGAAGTTGCCTTTGAGGCAATGAGAAAGAAACAATATAAATGTAGAGATGGAATTCTCTAGACAAAATTGTTCGATTGGGGACAGCGAAATCAAGACATTTTGCTATCGAAAATGTTTTGAAATGAATTAAAAAACTGTTATTCGGCGAAAAAAATCACTGAATCACTTTATATTTATTCAAGTTAGGATGGATGATTTTTGAAATGAACTCCATGATTAAAATAAAGCTATTTTGAAAATTCAATATTGGAAGAAAATTTATAACAAAACAATAAAATAGAAGATTCTATTATAAAAATTTTAAAAAAATTAATAAATCCTTTGTTTTTATTTTAATTTTTCAATTACTGAAATATTTCATTGTTTCAGTGATAAGTAAAATAAGCACATACGAAAAGAAAATACATCTTAATTTTTTGCAGAAAATACACGATATTAAGAGCTATTTATTAAAATGAAAATAATAACAAGGTGCTATTCATATTAAACGAATTCAATAACTTCATTTGAGGATATTAAAAAAAGGGATATATATATAAACACTTCACAATATTTATTAATATTTTAAAGAGAAAATTACACGTTCACATATGCATTAACCTTGTTTTTTCTAGAAAATTTTGCTTTAAGAGAAAAAATATTTATTTTTTCCTAATAGTATGTATTTCACAATTTCACAAGTCTCCTTTCTTCATTCATTAAATATTTTCTTAAAAAAGAAAAACGTGGGTCTTAGAATATAGACTTTAATTTGAACAAGACTCCCTCTGAGGATGCGAACTCGCCAACAAACAGTTTACAAGATCTGTGGGTGATGGTCTGAGGTTAGGGGGACAGAGAAAGGGTCTTCCCTCCTACTGGCAAAAAAAGAGGGGGTGGAATTTCCGTAGGGGTCAGGGCCGCGGGAGAAAGTACTGCTACTTACAGCCTCATTGTTAAGACGTTTTTCGCTACTTCACTTAATGTGAAAGCTAGCTTCATTGAGAAAGCGAGCACCCACTCCCAACAATTCGTTCTGCACCCGTCACCGTTTTTCTCCGAGAAATTGTGGGGTTTTAAGGACTTTCCCCTATCAACGCCCTCCTAAGATGACTCAGAGAGTAGATGAGAAACACACGCTGTTATTATTGCATCAAATTATATCAGATGGGATATCTGTACTCCTAAGGGACCTGTCTCGGGTTAAGCGTTGAGAAGAAAGACCTCTATTTATTCTGGAAATTAATAGAATGTCATTCTTTGAAAGACGCTTACAAGCACCCTTTTTTTTTTGGATGGCATGATGGAGTTTTTGTGGGAAAAAGATTTTTTTTTCTTTCTTTTTAAAATAGAGTTCTAGTAATAAAGAATGATTTATTAGCCAGTGAAAAACTATATACAAAGGAATGAGGGATTTTATCAAGTTATCAGGTGTTATTTCTCAATCTTCGTTAAAAAATTTTAAACATGTTTTAATTTTTATTTGCAAATAATTAAAACATATTCACCGAAAATTTATCCGGTGAAATTAACCAGGAAGGATTCTAATTTCTCATTTACAAATAAGACATTAGAAACATTCCTGATGTTGATATTTTACTGGAAAATCAAAACTTATTGCACTTTTATCTGAGTGTTCATAGATATTGACGGGATTTTCACAAGCATTGTAAAACTCGAAGTAAAAAAATAGAAATAGCATTTAAAAAATTATATAAAGCAAAGAAAAGACGAATTTGTTATAAGTCAATCGTAACTTTTGAAAAACAAACACTATATCGCCATTTAATGAAATATATATGTTGAATATCATTCTTTTAATGAAATAATTCGAGTTCTTGCTAACAAATCATCTAAAGATATAATTAGAGTGTAATATAATAATTCGACGCTTATTAATTTTACTTCTTTAATTAAATCTGAAATAATATTTTGTAACACAAAATTAAGAAATGAAAGCTTGTTTTTCTATTTCTGAGAAAAATAAACACGTGATGTATGTTAAAATGAGTAAGAAGTAAAATTAACAATCCTTTTTGGATTAAAAAAATATTTAAGTGTAAATATACTCCTTAAAAATTTCAGTTCATCAAGAAAAATGATACAGTTTTATTATAGTTTTTAAAAAAATTAAAATTTACTCATTTGATGACATTTTTTTTTTAAAACATGTAAAAAAATTATTTGTCTCAAAAACACAAATATGTCCTACAATATTAAATATTTGTTCAATTACATTCCTAAGATATTTTTTTTAAAAATATTTATTTTAGTTAATGCAATGTTGTTGAGTTGAAGTAATTATTACTTAGTTCATGCTATAATGTCTGCAATGCTAAATATTTCCATCATTTAAAGATTTTTTGAGAAAATAGTACGTAGAGTTTCATCTAAAAAAATATCGGACACAAATAAATGTAGCGTAAAAGAGAAACTAAAAAAAGGCACATGGATATTTTTACTATAATAATGCCATTTATAATAGTCTTATTATATTTATCATTGAAATTATTTTTGTGGTGTACTGAGCTCGGATGCGTTTAATGTGTGTTCTCAAGAGCGGTAGAATTTTCGAATAGGAGGGTTGCCATGTCAAATCTCCCTGGAGGGAATAAGCGATCATCCTAATACTAACGCATATCGAATGGAAGAAAAATGTCGTTTATCATTTCCAGTTTTATCACCACAGAAATATGCATATAAGAATAGTTAATAAAAGATTACTTACGGCTTCTGTACATGATATTAGTTGTGAGAGTGCCAGGCACAGTAACAGAAACCTAAAAGTACCAATGGAAATTACGGATAAGAATTATTATTAAAAAGCTGAAATATTTTTAAAATATTCAATGGAATAATAAGATATCCTGTTTTTAAGCATTTCAATGCTTTACTTAAGAAAGAAGAATACCATCAAATTACAGAGTTTAAATAGTTTGATCTGCCTTTTTAGTATAATAAAAAAAAAAATTAAACTATATAAATATTTATCATTTTAAAATTAAAAAAAAACACCGCAAATCAATTAATTTATAACAACATTTCCATAATTATCGACGATTAACATATATTTTAAATTTTTCATTCTTTAAAAAGGATATTTTCTATCAGTATCAATCAAATAAAAAATTTTTTTTATTAAAAAGTGTATTATATCTTTTAGTTTTTAAGTTTAACTGAAAATAAAAAATTATTTTCACTAGCTAAGCAAAATTTTATTTTGCACAAATATTTTATCACATAATGATCAACTTACCTCCACCTATCTGGACAGAGATAAATCACAGTTCTTTTTACATTCCTATTTGTTCTTTTTTCACCGGTACCCTCGCCGGAATCTGTCCGGCCTTTCTCCCTACTCATGCCTACCTTGTTCGCTTGACTAGCACCATCAGTGATGCTTCTCTCCGTCTAATATCGATGACCGCCGATGATGGAAATATCGATATCGGCGGCCCCTGTCCAGAACCCTGAACGAAAGTGTAAAAAATGACGGACCCTTTCCAACTTTTCGGAAGCGGTTCTCCTCCTGCCCGCTTGATCTCCTAAATACGGAGTGTTGCGCGCAGGGCACTCACGTTGCTGCTCTCGTTCTTCTCTGCACTTCGTACGTTACCACCCGGGTGGGCGAGGATTTGTTTGCGTCACATGACTGACAGATGGGAGGCGGAGCTTCGCCGCTCTTTTTACTCGCGATAGATTAATTAAAAACTAATTTTTTTAAAAAATAATTTTAAATATCCCGATACTTTGTCATGAGGAACAAATTATATAGAGAATTAAGAATTAATTCATGTTCATTTTAAGTAGTGAGATTATAATCATTATATTAAAGAAATACTTAAATAGAAAAAAATATATATATTATTTCTAATTTGTCTATTTTGATTTTTGTGAATTGTGTTTATGTAAAACCAAAATTAATTAAAATTTTACATAAATTGAAACATATATAAATGTGTATGTGTGTGTATATTCTTGGCAAGCGAAATATTAATTTTATAGTTCAAGAGGAAATCTTATCTTTTTTATTACCTAAGTGAAATAGATGGTAATCAGAAAGATTTCGATTTTATTGTAAAAGTGGTAAATCATTCATTGTACTTAATTGAATACAAAATATTTTTCTGTAAATAAAAAAAAGTGATACATTGATTATAAGATAGTATTAAAAGTTGTTCAAAAAACAATGAAACCGAAGAAAAAAAAAAGAAGAAATGAAACATTGCGGTGCTTTTTTAAATTGTATAAGTTATTAAAGATTCTAGATTTTTTTAAAGTAATGTTCATCTTTCAACAATGTAAGATAATTATTACAGCAATTTTTCAATCAATTAATATAAAGTGTAAAAATTGTAATTTCTTTACAAAACAACTTCAATTCATTAAAAAATTTATTTTGTAAATTATTTAAAAAAGCAGAATTATGACCAACTTTCTAAGAAACTGTATGGATTTAAAAAAAAGTGCCATGTTTCACCCCTAACCTCCCCAGAATTTAGAGAATGTAAACAAAAGTTTCCCCACATGTGCACTTGACTCGCAACCATTGGTGAAGAAACTGTCACTCATTTTCACTAGAAGCTCCACCTACTGACTCATTCCATCCGACTCCGGCGTGACTGAAGTTGATCGCGTTCCTCTCTCTCGCTATTGAGGAACTCCAGACTCCTCTTGCCGGTTACGCCGGAGTTGTCGCGGTCTTATAATAAACAAGATTGTTTTCAGGATATTGTGGATCATCAAAATAGAGTTAATTATACAAATTTCAGGAAACAAGTGAAAGAACACAAGGGTGATCGCTTCCCCCCTCACCGGATTGCTATTTCCCCTTGTGCCAACAAATGAATAGGGGAATAAATGTAATGTTAGCCGGTTGACAGAAAGAAAAAGTAAACAAGCTAGCATGTCTGTATGCTACACTTCTGTAAGAGGATTCCTTTCGCTTTGTAGTAGTAGATTTATTTGCTAATCATGAAAACATTTTTGTCTGGGAGCAGTGAAAAATGCTCTCTATACCTCTTACTAGCTTGCCTGCTTCTATTACAACAGCATCATTCCGTAGAGTCAGCGGTAAGTTATATTTTATTTTAAAATATTTTTTTCGTGATAAATTTGAATAGATTTTTTATTTTTTTTAAGAATGAAAATTGGTAGTATTATAAATATTCGGTACATCGGAAGAAAAATGTGAAGTTTGGGATTCCCTCTTGTTTCTCCTGCCCAACTGGAGTGAGTGATCGATGAGTTGAGTTGGCGAGTTTTTGCTTGTTTCTATCGTCATTGAGAAAATAGTTTCACGGTTATATATTTTAAAATTTCTGCTCTTCGATTTTAAATATGATGCTTTTTTGATCAAAACTTCTGATAGTTCGATATCTTATTAAATGTGTGTGTTTTTAAATTACATAAAAATGTATAAATTAGAATTTTTTAAATAAATTAATTATATAAATAATATTATACTCTAATAATAATAAATAAATTAATTTATAATTATTTAAATATAATTTATAATTAAATTTTCATTAGAATAATTTTACACATAAAAATTTATATGTATTAAATTATTTTATCAAGTTAAAAGCATATTAATAATTAATATCTCACATTTAAGAATTCCACACGAATTTGAAATATTTTTTATTTTATCTCTTTTGTAAATTCATTATTAATGAGCCAGAAAATATAATAACAGTTTTAAACATGGAAGAAAAAAAAAAGGACGTGTCTCATTTAAATTAAGGCATTTCATTAATTTTATTCTTCAATGATATTTTGAAATTCCCGGGAAAAAAGTTTCAAATACATACTTGGATGAATTGCAGTGTAGTGTTTGCGACAAAGTATTTTCAGAATACTTTTCGGTAATGCTATTAAAAATACGGAAATTTAGTAATATTAAAATATTATAATTTTTAAAAAAAATTCTGTTTCTAGATCGGCTAATAAAGTTGAGTATTTTCGAATAAGTATTCATTTATAAGAGTAAATAAAATACAAAAGGCAATATCTTCATAAATATAAATCTAAATTTTACTCCTGATATGATTTAATTATTTTCGTTAGTCTAGTTTGTAATTTATTTTTCTTGCAGGGTTTATGCAAGACAACCAAATTTTTTAAAGATGAACAAAATGATCTTTTTGTTTCAAAACATTTTAAATTGTAAAGTGTTAATCGATGAGTTTATTTTAAATGCAAGTAGTGAATTATATAATCCGTTACAATCATCAGTTTAAACAAATTACAATGGTTTATCATAAAATGGAAAAAAAAAGTTAATATCCTCGATTATTTTTTAAATAATTATTTAATCATAACATGAGATTTTTCTTTTAACACTTTAAGTTCTTAATAATATTGTAAAAAAACCTACTGTTATCAAAATTAGAAATCTAAATGCAGATGCTGCGAAATGTTTCATATTTTCTGGTCGAAGCAGGATTCTTGTGTCATCATAATTTTTTAAGTTCTGGCTTGCGTAATCAAACGTAGGAAGAGTTCAATTATATTGTTAAATTTAAAAGAAATGTGGATAATAGTAGCCAAAATTTATTCCATGGTTGGCTTTCATTCTTATACACACTCAAATAATCAAAAATATCCTCAGAAGAAATATAATATCTCGGAAAATATACAAAAATTCAATATGTATCTATTTCAGCTAGCATCGATTACGCATTAAAATTCTTTCTTCGACTGAATAACATAAATTTAGAATAATTACAAATGTGTGATGCCAATTTAAGCAAAAGAACTTTAGTGACAAACGATTTAACATATCAGCAAATAAGTAATAGTTAAATTCGAGCCGCATGAATTATTGAATTAAAGCAGACGATAATCATATAAGGAAAATAACTTTCATTTATATCTATAACTTATGCGTAATTTAAATAATCGAATAAAAATTAGTTCAAAATGAAGAATGAAAGAAATAGGACTAAATATTTTGCTATGTGAGAAAGCAATTTTTATTCGCAAAAAGACCCATTACATAATAAGGAATTTTAAACTTTTGGATTTAAAAAGAGGTTAGAAATATTATCTCGTTGATATTTTTCTTATGTACTGAATTATTATATATTTTTTTTGCTCTATTTGTTTTTATTTGAAAGTTTTAATCATTTTCATAAAATAAATCATTTCGGATATTAAAGAAAATTCTTTTGAGTAATTCTTGCATAAGCATTTCAACTGTGTATTGATTTTTTTAAAATCGTTACATAATATAAATAAAACTAACAAAGGTAAACAATTTGCAAGTTTTTTTTTTTACTGTATAAAAAAACATAATAATACGATATTTCACTAAGAAAAAATGAGCAATATATTTGCCTTATATGAATTGGGTTGTGTGACTTCTTTAGAATGAAATACTGATGAAGGGAGAAAATAAATCTTTATTTGTTTTATAAATTTTGAAATAATAATCTTGTAATTTTGATTTGTAGAAATTAATGTAAAAGCGTAATTTTCAATCTATTGTCTATTATACATACAGTGGACCCCAAAAGTGTTCGTACACTTGCAATTTCCTATAAAATTTTATGTTTTCGACTAATAAAAATTAATATATTGTAGTTGTAATTTTTTTAGGATATCTGCAACTTATTCTTAATAGAATGACATAATTATTTTTTTAAAAATGATATGACTATTATTTTTAAAAATTAATAATCAAAAAGCTATTGAAAAATTACGCCACAAAAGTCTTCGTACACCTAACAAAAATCTCAACTTAGCTTTAAATATTGTATTTCTTTTTTACTTTAGTACTTAGTAGGATATCTTTTAGTGTCCACAATAACTTTTAAATGTTTTGGTGTAGATTTAATCAGTTTTTTGTAATTTCTGCATCGGTTTTCCTCCATGCTTCTGTTATTATTGTTTTTTTCTTCCATTATGTGTTTATATGTTATGTTTTCTTTTTTTTTTAAAAAAAACCAAATTCTCACCAAATATGTTCTACTGGGTTAAATAAACTGATTGAGGAGGTTTTTTCAGAATTTTGGACAGTTATAGAGACACCAGCGGCGTACATTCAGAGCAGAGCGCTTGGCGTCATTATCCTGTTAAAAAATGAAGTGGTCTCCTATATCCAAATTTTGGGCGGATAATTTAAAATTCCTCTGAAATATTTAAATAGAGCGCATGATTCTCAATACCATAAAAAAAAACCAAATTACCTAATTTTAAAGTCGATTTACACCCCCACGCAAGAACATCTCCACCTCCATGCTGAAGCATGATGGTGGAGGAGTTCTTGTTCCACATAAATTCAAGGGATTAAATTCCTCATTTTTTCATTTACAAACTATTATATGCCCATCAGAACCAAAAATGTTTAATTTTCCGTCATCCCGATCAATTTGCTGTCAATTTTGAATTTTCTGAAACTTAATCCCAAGAATCAAATTGGATTAATGAACCATGGAGATAGAAGTGTTCTTGCGTGGAGGTGCAAATTGGCCTCAAAATTAGGTAATTTGGTATTTTTTTATGGTATTGTGAATCATCAGCTCTATTTAAATATTTTAAAGTGAAATTTTAAATTATACGGCGAAAATTTGGATATAGGAGACTACATCATTTTTTAACAGGATAATGACGCCAAGCGCTCTGCTCAGAATGTACGCCGCTGGTGTCTATAACTGTCCAAAATTCTGAAAAAACCTCCTCAATCAGTTTATTTAGCACAGTAGAACATATTTGGTGAGAATTTGTTGTTTTTTTTTAAAAAAAAAGAAAACATAACATATAAACACATAATGGAAGAAAAAAACAATAATAACAGAAGCATGGAGGAAAACCGATGCAGAAATTACAAAAAAACTGATTAAATCTACACCAAAACATTTAAAAGTTATTGTGGACACTAAAAGATATCCTACTAAGTACTAAAGTAAGAAAAAAATACAATATTTAAAGCTAAATTGAGATTTTTGTTAGGTGTACGAAGACTTTTGTGGCGTAATTTTACAATAGCTTTTTGATTATTAATTTTTAAAAATAATAGTTATATTATTTAAAAAAAAATAATTATGTGATTTTATTAAGAAAAAGTTGCAGATACATAAAAAAATTACAATTACAATACATTAACTTTTATTAGTCGAAAACATTAAATTAGATACGAAATTGTAAGTGTACGAACACTTTTGAGGTCCACTGTATATACGTGTGTGTGTACTCATTAAAAAGAGGTAAAAAAAAAAACACCATTGATTTCATCATTAAAGAAATAATGCGATTGTTAGAGCGAACACTTGTGGTTTTGTAGTTTGGAATAGAAGTGTTATTGTACATTGAGTAGTATATATGTGCAGCTCATATGTATAAATGCTTTTAAAATTATTAGATATCAAACGAAAAAAAAGATAAAATTATTGAAAAATTTGCATATTAAGAATACTTTGTATTCGAAAGCTTAAAATTATTTTAAAAATATATTTAAATTAAAATGCGAAATGCATGATAGTTTAATTGAGAAGTAATATTTATTTTTGTTTTAATCTTAAATATACAATAATTTTTAAAGTGAAATATATTGATTCTTAAAACGATTTGTTAAAGAAATTCATTGTTAAATAAAGATGACTTTCTTATGTCATTTGTGTGGGTAAAGAGTAATTAATTTGCCCTATTCATTCGTCAGAAAGTTAAAAAAAAAAAGTAACACCGAAGAATCTTAATCTGTGGCATTTTGAATAAATGATATTTTCTTCTAAGCTTGCTTCTAGATAAGATAGCAGGTTCGGAATTTCTTTTTTTCATTCTTTTCTTTTTTATATTATTTCCTCTTATTTTTTTATCGTCATTTTTTTCCCTTTTTTGAAAAATGTTATATCATCCTGATACGTTTAGCAAGCTATAAAGATGAAGAAACCTTTTTTGCATAGGAGTGAATTTGATCTAGAATTCGTTGGAGCTGTTAATATTCAAAGCATATTAAAAATAATTATTTTTCTTTTTTAAAAAACAAAATTTAGAGAGTTCGCTTTTAAGGGGTGGGGGAAAACTTATCTGTTCCTAGTGTGTCTGGTGAAAATTGGAGGAGCAATTTACTCGAATTATTTGTTTAATTCGAAACTTGTTAAGAAAATCTTTCCCCAAATTTTTCCGAGTAAAACAGGAGATAATCCTTAAATGTATAATATAGATTCAGGAATATATTTAAATATTAATATACTTGTATTGAATTCATTATTTTATCAGGGAAACTTGACTTTTACCTAAAAAATGTATTATTGCGATGTTTAATGTTTTATTATCTAAAATAGAAAAATTACGAAATTTTCTCACATATATCAGTTTTTTTTTAATTATCTTTCCTATCGATTGATAAACAATTTCTTATTGGTTTTGAAGTTGAGGAAGTTCGTAAAACGATTTTAATAATTTTGAAAGAATTATTGATTTAAAAATAATATCAGTGTTAAAGAGACAAATTCATTTGTTTTTACTCTATTGTACTCCTTCGACATACAAGATTCCAAAATTGACTTCCATGAATCTTACATTTCCACACAATTTTAAGAACAAAAATGATAAAATGTTAAATTATCATTAGAGTTGAAAAAGGTATTAAAACATAATTATTCTTGTATACAAATTTTAAAACGCTTCTTAATAAAGGACTGATTTTATTTTAAAATTATGAGAATACAAAAGCGCGTAGTTCACTTATTTACTTAATATCGTATTAATAAATAAAGTTTAGAAATAATTATATTTATAATTAGCATGAAATAATAATGAATAAAAAGAGTATGGATTTAGAAGGGGAAATAAAATCATTTATGATACAAATCTCATTTTCAGTATATTTTATGTTTCTTTTACGATTTTCTCTTTGTAATTTTAAATTTTATAATAAATAAATTTCCTGATTATGGTATAACATAGGAAATTCAGAGTGAAATTAATTCTCCAATATAGTTTGAACGAAGTAGAAAATAATGGATAAATGAAAGTAAATTACACACACATACAAATAGAAATAGTTAAATAATTTTACAATTCATCTCTTGCCCCCCTTTTTTTTGTCTTGTCTTAAAAATTCTGAAGAATAATACTAGTCTTCAAAAAAGTTTTTTATGTTAATTAAACGCCATCTCAATTAAGTTTTCGAACATTGCTAATTAGATGGCATCAAATAAACTGACTTATTCTATTTCATTAAGGTCAGAAAAGGAAATAAGAGTTTCTTCAAGTTCAATTATCTCTCATAGAAACCTCTCTTCTACAGTATCTCCTTTTTCCTTTGGACCGTGAAGGCCATTCAAAGGGAACCATATGAAGTAACATGAGATAGTAAAGATCACGCGGAATAAAAGAAATCCCTTGTAAAAAAAAAATGTCATAAATGCGTTGCTGGAGCGCGAGGTCGGTTTTTGCCTCTCCCTTCTTTTTCTGAGAACGTTGGTGAACCAGAGAGAGTTCGTTACGAATAATTATATATATATATATATATATTTCTAGTCTTCTTTTGAAATTCTAATACCACCCAAGTGCCTAATGTGTATGACAATAACTGAGGAGAGTAATTTCGTTATTTCATATAATCGTTTTTGGGATAAATATCTTTAATTATTCCTCAGTAATGTGAAATCCTTTACATATTCATGTAAAATATACAATTGAGATTTGCTTGGGGGAAAATCAGATTATTTAAGGCTGTCTACGTGTAATATACCTGAATAGGAACCGAATCGGATTATTTTTTCTGATATAAAAATATTCCAACGTTATTATTGTATTCTAGTTTCGCTAACGTTTTGAGAGCAGCATATTTTATATTTCTCATTTTTTTTTACAATCCAAGTTGATCCATTCTCTCTCGTATAAAATGTTTTGCGTGTTTGCTCTTGTTCCGTAAAGTTAAATGAGCTACCCCTTTGTATGTTAAAGGGAAAAATTCATCACTTAAGGAATATTTTGCAATTTTAAAAATTCTGCATTATAAGTGGATGTGTGAATTGAAATGTTTCAAATTTTCATGATAGTTGAGCCTTTTTTTCTTTCTGAAAATGTGTTCCGCGTTTAGTTCATGCTATCGTACATTTGAAGAAGACAGCCTTATGGAAACAATTTGATAATGATTAATCAATTATTCTGTAATATATCGATGGAAAAAAAAGATTCATCTTAAAATGTAGGAATCTATGACGGCTGTGAATTTCGCGAAAAGCTTAGTTCCTTATATGCTTTTCATACTACATATTTTTCATATTTGTGAAAGATAAACTAGATATGTTTTTCTTTAAAAAATATTTTTCCATTTAAATAATACCTTTCGTATTGCGTCGTTCATGAAATAATTAATCAATCTATCATTTCAATGCAGTTCATATGATCTTTATATAAAAAGATGACTCCATGAAATTTTTTTTTTGCTTTAAGGTTGCTTCTTGTTATTGATAACGTTACTGAAAAGCGTTGTAGTGTTTTTTATTATTTTTTTCGAAAATGACATATTTTAAGTGTAAATACGATTCTAACTTTTCCTATTTTTATAAATGCAACACACCCAATTTTTCCCGACAAATTACGAAAATAAATATACCAAAAAAATTGAGAATTGTGGAACAAATTATATATATATATACATATATTCTTTAAATAAGTTCGCTTCCACGAAATGAAAAGGATATAAAAATGATACTCGATTCCTATCTTTACATTTCGTTGAAGAAACTTTCTATAGCACTCGTAGCATCAATGCCCTCATTTTTTTCACTGTTTACCTTAAGATTTATTACCCTTCTTTCAATAAAGTTATCAGTGGTTCGGGTTTATCAGTCCTAACTTGATACTTTGTGCTCTCGCTTTCCAGACACATTAAAGATAATCGGATGACTGCGATTTGCCTTTGACTGGAAGATGAATAATTGTTAAATTTGAAATCTGTATTTGGACTAGCCGTTACCCTCCCGCTTCTCTGGGTATTTTATGATAATATATAATTTTAAATTGTTGATGCCTTTAGTTTTAGCATTAAGCTTTCGAGAGATTGTATT
This sequence comes from Trichonephila clavata, assembly GCA_019973975.1. Classification (NCBI taxonomy): domain Eukaryota; kingdom Metazoa; phylum Arthropoda; class Arachnida; order Araneae; family Nephilidae; genus Trichonephila; species Trichonephila clavata. The sequence goes on along the minus strand of BMAO01008897.1, from coordinate 124,617 downwards.
AAAAACATTTGTATAGCCATCATCTCTTGTCTTAAAAAGAACAGGTATCTAAAACGGAATATATCTATCAATAATACCATCGAAATTCCATCTCTTGGGAGTCGATTTCCGCAAAAACCGCTTTTTATTAATTTCCTCACAACAAAAGAGACATGCTTACTGAAATTAAAGTCTGTTGGTGTAATAGTTCAAAAACGGGAATTTTCATCTATAACTCCCCCCAAATCCCCCAAAAGTCAATTTTCTCAAAAACCGTTCTAAGAGGACCTCTACATGCTTGCCATATTTCAAGCCGTTAGTTTAATAGTTCAAAAGCGGGGAATTTTTTAAAGCTAAAACACCTTAACCCCTGTCAATTTCCTTTGGGAGTTGATTTTCCCCAAAAGATGTCACCAAATGCAGTATCGCTGGCAGTGAGGTAACGAAGAATATTTGGGCCTTCCTGCTAAGTCAGGTTTTGGGCTGCAAGCTGGATCTTACAAAAGATTGCAAAACCATAATACAACATTACGCCACTGAGCGGGCACGGTTTTTCATTATTGGCTGCATAGCATGGCATTTGCTTCTTCACCATACACAAACATACTCTTCCTTAAATAAACGGGTCTTAGAAAAAAATTCACTAAAAATAAATTCGCAGATTTTCTTACTGGGAGCAATATGCTTACGAATTTTTTGAAACATCAACGAAGCTCCGTGCAAAATTTTGGAATGATACGATCAACGGTATGTTTTTTTTTATAAGTTACAAAGAAATATACATAAATTCAAATTATATGTAAGATAACTAGTTGCTTTTTTTTTCTCCCTAAGGGAAAAGTAAAGGGTTGCGTTTTCTTTGTTAAGGGGTAACGGGATCTTATTTTTGAAATAGTACATCTAAAGCCGACTTCATTTAATATCAAGGAATCGAATATATTTTCTAGATTGTAAAATACTCAAAGATTTTAAAATTTTAGAGATTGCCTTTACTGCCCTGTAAAGGCAATAAAGTATGTTTTATAATAGTATAATGTCTAGTATATTTTATAATACTAATTATTTTCTGGTTCAATCATAACACACCTACACTCTAATCTATATTTTCTTGTATAAAATATGTTCTACTTTGTCTTAGTTTTACTAAGTCGATGCTTAACTTAATATTTTAAGAGGAAAAACGACGTATCTATAAAGCATTTCGAAATTTTCAAATAAATTATTATATATATTTTAATTAAGCAGTTGTTTATTTTAATATTGAGATATTTTTTAGTCTCGAAATATGTTCCGAGTTGAGACCTTCTCCCAGCCAAAGGCGAAAACAAGAATGTAATACTGTGGGTATAATACGAATGGTTTTTTTGTTTGCTACATTTTAAGCTCAGCAAATTTCGGAATTTTTATTGTTTTCGTGTCAAATAATTGATTTAACATAATGTTGTGATGAGGAAGTCAAGAATGTGTAACATATTTTTTCTCTCGGTAAGTACACAAGATTGATGTCTCGTATAAGGAATATAGGTATTTTGATCCATAGATCTAGGTTCATCCTAGAAGAAGTTTTTCCTAGATACCTTTTCAAATTCCTTGTGAGAATAGAATCTGGTGAATAAATTGACTGACGTCTAATAGGTATGGGGGAAAGGATTTTGATGATAAGTAGGAAAAAAGTGCTTATTTAAATCAGTGGTCTTCAAACTTTTTCAACTCAGTGGTCATGGAACTCCTAGAACTAAAAGGTGTTTTCGTGGAACCCCTAGAACTAGAAAATACTTTCGTAGAACCCTACTCCGCACACATATTTAGAAGGATAAATATTTAAATAATATTTAAAGTAGATAAATAGATGAATGTAAAGGTAATTAAAAAGTGTATTGCCTTTCTTATTAAAAAACTTTAATATACTTTTAATTTAATTTACTCATTAATAATATTAATCTGTGATCCAAGTGTCACCTATCCATGCATTATGTTTAGTAACTGAGATATATGCTTGTATTTTTCCACACAAACTGTCGAAGTTTTGGTCTGTTGCGAATAACTGCAATCGCTTTACATATTCTGAGTTTCATTTGTAGCCACTCACATTGAGAAATATTTTTCATTTATACACATTGTTCTGAATGGAATTAAAATGTTTATAGCTGTGTGAGAAATACTGTGTATTTCGCATGAATTTGCAACATGAAATTTAGGATCTGTTCATCCTTAAATTTAGATTTTTAATATCGAATCTTGATATATTGTAGGTGTTTTCCCACAAATATAAAAAGGTGCATTTTCCATCAGAAAACTATTTAGTTTTGAAAGATGTTGTACTGACGAGTTTAAAATTATCTAGTGGAACTCTGGATAACAAACAATAAAATATTCACTATCTAGTAAGTAATATATACATATAATTATAAAACGCTTTAATATTCTTTTATTATATTATAATAAATGTTTAAAAATTAGTGCAAAATAAAGTTGTTATGTATGAATAAAATTTTTAGTTTCTTAATGATTTGGATGAGCTTTAAATTCTTGTGGGTATACAAACATTTTAGAAAACGTGAATCCATTTTGCATACAGTTTGATAAATTTCTTTTCGATTTTTTTATTGTGACTTGTGGAACCCCTGGGTTCCGTGGAACACAGTTTGGACTACTGATTTAAATCAACAAGATATATTTATTTTGTGCCAATAATAAAATATCATAAAAATATTTGTAAATATATTCAAATGCAATTGAATATTATATTAATATGCGTTTCTATATATGTATATAATCTATATCATATGACTTCATTGTAAAGAATTATAAATAATGTTGATAAGAACAAAAGATCGTTGATAATTTTTTTTCATTAAGAAATATTTCATTATAATGTTTTGCCTGATGATGCCCATAGAATTCAACATTAAATCTATTACATTTATTGAGGCTAGTGAAATATATTTTATATTTATTACAGGAAAATGACATAAATGAAATTATAGGAAGTATATACATAATAATGAGTGACCCATCTGCGCATTATACACGTATTTCGCGCTCATTTCACCATGGAGTCACATTAGAAACTTCACGTGTGAATAGTCTAGGGAGCTTTTTTAACCTTTTTATAAATAGACACTACAATGTATGTTCTCTGCCGGAGAGTCTGAAAACTGTGTCAATGTCTTGCCACAGTTAATTTAATTTGCCTGCAGCAAGTGTGCGCAGTAACTATTTGAGTGCTGAAGTTATAATATCTGGATATATTATTTTTTTTTTTTCTTTTTATCTTATTAAATCAATTTGCGTAATACTCTGTAAAACTCATCTCTTACACGGGAAACTTTTTTGTGAAATCTTTCTGTAATTTAAGTAAAGGTTGGCACTCGTGGTACTCTTCCAAGTGCTAGGGTGGTGATCCTTCCAGGAAGCCAATCTTATACCTCTAAACAATTGTTAAATGAGCCCGAACTCTCTTAGGTGAAATAAAATGTCTCAAACTGAAACGTAACACGTACCGTAGGAAGAGCTAATGGGATGCATATTAACTTAAAGAAAAAGAATTTTTAAAAGAAATTTTCTTTATTACTGAATTTTTACGATTTCTATAGATAGTTGTCTTGCCATTTAAATTTTAAAAATATTTAGAATACATTTTACTCTTAAATATTAAAATTTTAACTGGTTTCGGTAACATAAGCTCACTTTTACTTTTCATCCAACTATTAAAATACGCTGTTTTGACTGTCAAAATAAATAAATAAATAAAATCCCTTATACATACATCTGCTGATTTTTCTATTAATTTCTCTTTTTTTAATTTATGAAGTACTTTTTTAAATAAAAACTTTTATTTCTGTTTAATTTCTTATAATGTGTGATAAATTATTAATTTTTAGAAACGAAATTCTCAAAACCACTGAAGCTAAAGAAGGCAATAAAGTAAGTCATCAGCCAGTAACTGAGAGATACGTGTTTTCAAGCGATTTTATAAGAAGCATAAGTAGATTCAAAAACTTATTGTGAAATGGACGCAGAGTATTACGTGCAAAATTTAAAATAAAATAAAACAATAAAAGTTCCATGCAACTGAAAAATGTCAACCAGATGTTTACTTGTAATAACATACCGTTTGGGTCTTCTTTCTTTTAAAACTTACCACTGAGATACAAGTATAATTTTTTAAAAAACATTTTCCTGCTGAGCATTACAGAAAATTATTTTTAGGAGAGACTGTAAGGAAATGAAAGTTCTGTTTTTTGTTAGATTTTCTTCAAAAATAACTTTTACTGGGAAAAAATTTCATTGCAATTTAATCCCTCAACTAAGATTAATTAATATAAGATTATTTTAGCGGAAATCTTTGACTGAGTTGAACTTAGCTTAATTTATCTGACATCATTTTACTAAATGAAGTTATTAAATGATTCCTTAGGAATATCACCAAAATATTATCTTTAAAGTCAACTTTTAAGACGCGTTTATATCATCTTTCAAGCTAAACATTTATGTTTTGGTCTTCTCTTAAGTATTTAAGTAGTTTACTTAAACTATGAAGCTTTCACTTATGCAATATTATTTTATGTGTGCTGCTTTTTTTTTCTCTTTAGATATACACACATATTGCAACACTGTGTTGCAATCAAACTTTTAATTTAATTTTAGCAATAGATTCTTTGGTTTTGCTTTTTGCCATTATGATAGTAATCAGTTAAATGTTGCAAAATTTTCAAAAAAAAAAAAAAAAAAAAAAAAAGGATTATTTTGGATTTTACTCAATTTTTTTTAGGGATTAATATGTTTATGCGCTTTTACGCGATATGTCCGGGGTTCATACCCGGGCTGGGCAAAGTCGACTCAGCCTTTCATCCCTTCAGTGGGTCGATACATGAGTACCAAATTTGCTTGGGAACTAAATACTGGGGGTTTCGCGTCAAAATGACCATGCATTTCAGCGCCCAAGTTCACAAAAACTGAAATGGGTTCAGTAGGTCTTGGCCTTCCAAAGGGCTGTTGCACCACTGAGTTTAGTTCAGTAATATGTTAAAATCCAATGTTAGAACTGATTCATTTTATATATTTTCTTGCCACCCATCCGGTATAGTGGCTAGTGACGCTGACTGCGGTGCCGTAGGGCATGGGTTCCAATCCCGGAGAAGGCATGGATGTTTGTAAATGTATAGTGCCTTCGCTGCATGGAGGTACTCTGAATAGCCGTCGATCCGCAAGTTTTCTCGTGTGGTTGGTGGAAAGGAATGAGAGGCGGGAGGCCCCTGACCCCCCCCCCCAAGGTGTTTTCCCTCAAAATTGGGGTGGAACGGAGTAAAATCGTACTGTCACCTGCATGGTGCTCTAAGCTAAGGCTAACGACAGGTGCAAAAATCTAGCCCTTAGCCGGGATGAATTTCATTGACCTTGATCTGATGTTACTGTCGATCAGGTGCATAAGCTATTACAACATATATTTTCTTTTCGAATAAATCCCAAATTATACTTATATCAACTGTAAAATAGCTGTAATAGTGAATCCAGAACTGTATATAGTCTACTGTCACGAGCAATAGTGAACAAATTTCTATTATAAAAATTAGCTTGTTAGTAAACTGTGTTGATTAAGTGCTTTTAAGATATTATATATACAGTGAAAATCATTTAATACGAAACTGAGGGGACTGAAATATTTTTTCGTATTAAAATGATTTCGTGTTAAAGGATATATATTCAACAAAATTAAAGTTATTAAAGTACACTTTATTTATATGCATATTTATATATGCATGTATTTAATAAAGACCAGTGAAACAAAAACATTCACAAGAACTTAAAGAAGTTCAATACAAAATTTTCAAGTTTTTTTGGAAAACGAAACATTTATTGAGTTTTTGGAAAATAATCTGATATTTTTCTTTGCATTGTCTTTTTTTTAGCATCAAATTGTCAACAAATTGTTCGATGTCGTCCATTTTGTTATTCATTTCACCATTAGAATGTGCATTTAAATGACTGCGCATACTTTCCTCATTTTGGATGACGCGGGAGCTGGAGCTGCATTATTCATTTCATTTTCGTCGTCGGAATCTGCATCAATGATATTTTTCGAGCTTTGAACACACTCCAAAATGCCTTTGTCTGCCATAATTGGGACTGTTGTACGCATTATCATTATCTACTGCAACGAATATTTCCGATGATATAGGAGGACAGTCCTATAATACTTTCTCAATAGTTTCATTAAGTGAACGAAAAACATTTCGTGTTAAGCGAAAAGAGAAAAAATGCATAGTAGTTTGTCGGGACTGTTGTATTATTTCGTGTAAATCGATAGTTCGACTTAACAGTTTTCGCGTTAAACGCATTGCACTCTATTAAATGAACTTTTATAAAAATGAAATTAAATATATTGAATATACATACATTAAATAAAATTATATATATTAGATCCTGATATATTTGGTTAATTCCCTCAAAATACAAAAGTTACAAACATAATTGTTGAATTCATTCTGGTTATACTATGTTTTCATATATGAATCTCCTGATGATAGAAAAAAAGCAATACACTATGCCGAGAAGAGTCTATTTGCAATTCAGGAATAGGAAAATTTTTATAGTTTAATAATACTATATTTCCACCACAGTATTTGAATGGTCATAGACATGATCTTTATGGCCAATGACATCTAAATCGAGTTTTAGTATTGAATTCTATTTCCATTTAAGACCATTGTGCGAAATAATCGAGGCTGTTGCATATTAAGTGAAACCAAATCTCACAAGTCCTCTCGTGGTATGAAAGTTAAGAGAGAAAGGTACCAGCTCAAATATCCTGGTCAGTGGCTCAAAATTATGAATGTCGCCAAGAATTCTTGCATTGCCTTTAGAGTGGCGTGAACTCCTAATAACGAGCATATATTTTCATTTTATATCGTTTAAAATGTAGTAGGATTCTTCAAATCATCCATAAATGAGCAAGAGTGTTTATATTTTTTAGGATGTGTGTGTGAATACACTGAGTTATTTACAACTAATTTAAAGAATTGGGATGTTAAATTAATATAATTAAATTTATTTTAAAAAAGGAATTACTTAAAATTTCAACAACTATGGGGTAAAAAGTAAACTGCTAAAAAAATGTTAAAATTAGACTAATTTTGTCATTAAAGAATTTAATGCCCAAAGTTATTTGTAAGCACACTCATAGCTATTTTGTTAAAATATTTTAAATGGAATTAGAGATAACTTACCGACTAATTAATCACCAAAAATGTGTAGATTGCGCATCAGTTAAAAATTTAAAGTCTTGAGGAAAATACTGTTTTTATGGATTCAGAATAATTAAAAAATTATAAATGTTATATATATATATATATATATATAAATTTTTAGAAGTTTCAGCTTAAAACGAAGTCATTGCGTTAAAAGATATCAATGTAACAAATATTTTTAAAATTTCATAATATGAGTAAACAAAGGATTTTTAATATTTTGTTTATTTTGTTTATTTGTTACATAAATGGTTTCTGACAATTTAATTTAACCAAGAATTGACAGATTTCCTTGTGTTTTTAAATATGAAACAAAAATTCTGTAAAGATGTTTAAAGTTTTCTTAAATTCATTAATATCTATAAAACAGAGTTATTATTTTAAGACTGAGCAATCTTATTCAGTAAAAATATAATCCTTTAGTTAAAATTTTGAGATATAGATTTCGTATGAGATTTTGATTTCGATATATGTGAAGTAAAAACATAATATACATCTAAAAATATGAAAAAATAAAGAACGAGAGCAAAAATTCAACAAAATAAATATGTAAAAGGCAGTGGCGTAACTAAGAACATTTGGGCCCCCTGTAAAGTCAGGTTTTGCCCCCCCCAAGTTGGATTTTACAAAAAGTAGGTACTGGATGGCAGTCAATCTTTGGCCCTCCTAGAACATTGGGCCCTTGCGATGCGGAGGTGTACGTTACGCCACTGGCAAAAGGAGAAAGTATGTATACAAAGAAATAAAAATTAAAAATGGAACCTAGCAAGTCAAAAAACAATTTTAGCCTTAGGATTAAGTATGGTTTAACTAGTTTGAGGATACAAACCTTGCCACTTTGCGAGTTGGTAGACTAATAAGGAAAAAAAGTCCAAACAGAAAAGGAGTACAATCTGCTAAAACTTCCAAAAAAAGAAAATGACTGAAAAGTTAACTAATTTAAACTGTTCAAACTATCATAGATATTTAACGGAAGTATTTTCTAAAAATTGTTCTCACAGAAGATTTCAAATAAACAAAAAAATCTTAAAATGATTGTAAGGCCCTTTTTTATTTATATACCGTAAAATCCGGCGAATGGCGCGCAGTCATACTTTCAAACTGCATTTTTTAATTTTTAAGTACATTCGCCGTATAACTCGCCCTTTTTTTAGAAAGGAACCAGAAGTGTGCATATACAATGCTTGTATGTTTTTAAGTCATTTATTCGAGTTATTATCGCAGGATTTTGAAAAATAGTATTCTATTAGAATCAGAACTCTTTAGCTTCATTAGGTATGTCATTTCTTTCAGAAATCTAGTATTCCGATCTATGTATAAGTTTAATTTTTCTTATGCTCATCTCTTTTTCTTTTTATTTTTGAAGCTATCAGTTTTATACCCGGCGTATAACGCGCACCCGTCAACTTCAATCTCATTTTTTGTGTTAAAAGTGCGCGTTATACGCCGGATTTTACGGTGTAAATATTTATAGTTTTTCAGCAGTTAGATTTTGATCTCTTCCCCTCTTTTTAAAAGCTTTTATTTAACTTACAATGTATGTATGTATGTATGTATGTATGCATGTATGTATGTATGTATGCATGTATGCATGCATGTATGTATGTATGTATGTATGCATGTATGCATGCATGCATGCATGTATGTATGTATGTATGCATGTATGCATGTATGCATGCATGCATGTATGCATGTATGTATGTATGTATGTATGTATGTATGTATGTATGTATGTATGTATGTATGTATGTATGTATGTATGCATGTATGCATGTATGCATGCATGTATGCATGTATGCATGTATGTATGCATGTATGTATGTATGTATGTATGCATGTATGCATGCATGTATGCATGTATGCATGTATGTATGCATGTATGCATGTATGTATGCATGTATGTATGTATGTATGTATGTATGCATGTATGCATGTATGCATGCATGTATGCATGCATGTATGCATGTATGTATGTATGCATGTATGTATGCATGTATGTATGCATGTATGTATGCATGTATGTATGCATGTATGTATGCATGCATGCATGCATGTATGTATGTATGTATGCATGCATGCATGTATGTATGTATGTATGTATGTATGTATGTATGCATGTATGTATGTATGCATGTATGCATGCATGTATGTATGCATGTATGCATGCATGTATGTATGCATGTATGTATGCATGTATGTATGTATGTATGTATGTGTGTGTGTGTGTGTAATTTGTTCGGGTGGAATCTTGCAACTCAATTTTGAAGTTGATATCTTCATCCTATAGAGCTAAAATTTTGTATACACGTTTAAATTGGGTGACAATGCATGTTTTGACCATTTATATTCCGATACTGCAATTAATTAAAAAGATATTAATTAAAAACTTTAAACTAGTTTTGGGCGCCAACTTCGATATGTCAGCATTGTTGTAATAATGTTATTGTTACAACAATGACAAAAGTTGGCGTCGAAAATCGGTTTTCAGCCAAACTGGAATTTCATAACGTTGCGCTATTGACTGTATTAATTAACTTTGTCTAAAAAATAATTACATTTCTACAACGTAAAAATAATCTAATTTCTGCAAGGTATGCAATTTGTTTAGAAATTTCTATCTATTTTCTTCGATTTAAATTCAAAAAAAAAAGTAGAGCTATTTTTCAAGTAGATTGGTACATTGTATACCTTTTTCAACGCTGCAAAGTTAAACTGAGCTCTTTAAGGGAGCACTGTAAAAATTCTTTAAAAAATTTATCTAACTTTAATCTATGAAACTCAGACAAAAAATAATTACGGAATCGGAAAGATGATTTATTTCGTCCCGATAAGGTATAATGGTTTTTACGAAATAATAATATTTGTATTTCTTACGATTTTTTTTAAATAAATCAAAATCGATGCGTTTTTATGAAAATAATGTCTAAATTGTTGCGCATGAATTTTTTTTTGTTTAAATGAATCGACATTCCGTACTAAAATAGCTCATGCTTTGCTTTTTTAGAATTAGTCATTTAAAAAATAAAATGCCGAAAACTTTTATTTTTACGATTTTTCAAGAAATACTCAAAATTTTAATTAAACGTTTAATAACTTCGTCATTTATGAAGAAAACCTCATGAAGCTTTTTTTCGTGTGTAGGACAATATTAACCAAGATCTGTACGAAGATTGAAAAAATTGGTTAAAAATTACGGATTTCAAAAAACAAAAAAAATGTGTTTTTCGTCTAGTACCCTTTTTGCGAGAATTCATTTAGCTAACTGTTCGAAAATAACCGGCAAACACCTAGCAACAATGATGCATTGAATGAGATGAACAGACTGAGAAACCTGTCCAGTGATAACTAAAAAGTGAAAAATAAATTAAAAGTAAAAAAGCTTTTTTAAAACAAGCTTTTATTTAAACGCGCTAAAAAGAATATAAAATTAATTTTTCTTTAAAACTTTTTTTACTATCAACTTTTTCTGTCATTACACAATTTATATGATATAAAAGCCTGTCGCGAGATTTACCTCTGCAGATAAACAAGTAAATAAAATAACTTGATCTGATTGATTTTAATTTTTAAAAATTTCAAACTAGGTAAATAAGAGTACTTTAATCTCGCGACAAGCTTTTATATCATATAAATTGTGTAATGATGGAAAAAGGTGATAGTAAAAAAAGTTTTAAAGAAAAATTTATTTTATTCTTTTTAGCGTGTTTAAATAAAAGCTTGTTTTAAAAAAGGCTTTTTTACTTTTATTTCTTTTGTTTGTTAAATCCAACTCCATTTATAATAAAGAAACGTGCCAGTTTAAATACATATGAATTGTTTTTCTGTCTCGATTTTATCTGGGAACAAATATGATATTCCCCCCACAGAACATAATACCTTCTTCCAATTTACTTTTCTCATCTTCTGTTTGATCCTATCTGTGTAAATTTACATAAGAATGACAAGTCAATCTAACAATATCTGACATTAACCGGTCTGAAACTATTTAATACACATTAAATTGCTTTGTAATTTAGATTTTTTTTTTATTTTTCTTAGTTCTAAATCGAGATGAGATTCGAAGAAGCAGGTATTATAGTCTTTCTAAAAATGTGATCTTGCGCCACTGACATAAACTTGACCTCACGTAAAATCGAATGCATAATCGAGAGGCTAAGAATTCATTACGGCTCCTTAAAAGGACTTGCAGATAGTGAATCGGAATTGTAGGTACATGTTTGTTAGATGTTGATCGGGTGGGGTTCCTTTTTAAATGTCTCTGAACAAAATTTATAAATAAACGAAGATTTACACTGTCTCGTTTTCAAGTAGAGGTTGAGCGTGTGGGCTTAATGTATGCAAGTAAAAAATTATTATGTAAATTTTGAAAACGGAAGTATATTAGTGGTGTGATGTAATAACTTTGTAATATGTGCATTGCTGTTTGATCTTGAAGTTTTCATATTTAGAAATATTTAATAACCTGTTACATATATTCTAAATATTTTTTTTTTATTTTTCGGAAAATACGTATACATTATCATCGCTAGGTTTCTTTATATTATGTATTAGAGAGTCAATTGTTAATATTATACCATACGGGTACTTGAATAAATCATGGTCTATGTGGTTTTTAAAAATAAAGTATTACAAAATTAATCCTTTATAAAAAACGTATGAGTGAACTATTGAAGAATATTATTTTTGTAATTGTGAATTTTCGAGAATTTTAGTTGTTTAGGGTCAATGTCGTGCATACTGCATAAATTTGTTTAACAATGTGTATCATTCACTAATAAAAGTTGAAGTATCTTTGTGCAAGTGAATGTTATTTTGGTTTGACCAACCGAAATTTCGAATTTGAAGTATAGAAACTTGTATATCTGAAATACAGTAAGCAGTATATCTGAAATGAGTAAATAAAATTTAAAGTGTTTATATTCTGATTGAAACTGTGCGATATCTGAAATCTCTTTGACATTGATTATGGTAGTTTTTGACATTGATTATGGTAGTTTTTAATTATTAAATCTTATAGCTACCAAAATAGTTTTCAGAAGAATTGTGGGATTACGTAACTCAACAATCAGCTCAATGCCATTTTCATTTTTTTTTATATATTCTATAACTCTCAAATTGAAAAGCTACTAGAAATATTTTTTATTAGCAGAACATTTGAACATTTTACATGTATAAGAAGATAACAATCGACTATATTAAATGATATTGCTACAAGGATGTTTTTTCTTTTTCTTCATTATTTTTAAAGAACATAAATTGTTTGTGTGTGGGAAAATGCAATGCATTTAAAACCATTTTAAATATACGAGTAGCACTGAAGGAAAATGCTGAAACATGAGATTTGTCTTGGCTCAAAGAAATCGTTTCTAACTTTAAGTCTTGATTTGAATTTTTTTGCAGATATTGAATTTTTAAAAATAATTTGTTGAATTTCTTAATTAAGACTACGCAGTAAAATTTTTTTTTTGAAGACAGTAACAGTAAAAATTATTTATGCTTTATATTCAGATTATATTATCAAGTTGATTCTGAAATCAAGAAGTCGGTTTGGCTTGCCATTATTTTACAATTTTAAAAAATTAAGAATTTTCGAAGTTTTTTCAAGTTTTTATAAAATGCTCGATTTTTAAAGTTTTTTGTCATTTCAAGTGATTTATGTTTCTTAGATTATTGTAAGCAAACATTAGTATGGATTTGAAAATCTGTCCCCTGTTAATTTTTAATCATTATTTTTCTAGCTAAACCTGGAAAAAACACAAAAACTTTAAAAATATTAAGCACACATTTTTTAAAAAAATAACCAGAGATCTCAGACCTAAATCCATACTAACTATTATAGAACGTACGTTTGGGAGTACCTTCTAAAAATTTCAAAGGCACTATATTTAACAGAATAAAAGCCTTAGGGATTAGAAAGCACCTACATCTTCAAAATTGGAATCTTGAGAAAAACGCATTTAAAGTTTGTAAAGTCATAAAACAAAACTCTATATGCCTGTAAAGCTTTAATTTTCTGATATGTTATTTCAACTTATGTTTTATATCAAAACACTACTTAAACTAATTATGAATAAAAATATTTTTTTAATTCGAAATATATTTTTGCATAATACGACCAATAATTCAGCCTAATCTTAACAAAATATTTTCACAAAAGTTTTGAAACATCAAAGAATTTATGTACAGCATAATAATGACACTAACTTAAGCTATAAAAATCACCAGGTTTGAACATAAAATTTAATTTTTTTAGTTTTAAATTGGGGAAGTTTAGCAAGTTTTAAAGTCGCCCAACAAGAACTCAAATACCATAATATAGTACTACAAAATATTTACTACAATGTAGTTTGGCATATCATGAAAATATTCAGTTTTATCTGCAATACTTGTATTCAGAATTCTTGTATTCGGAAGTCTAATTGCAGTATCAACTGCGGGCTGATTTTTAGATGCATCATTTTCTCAGTAGTATTCTATCTCTTCCAAATACTGTTTCTTATAGCAACCTGAGAAAGTTTTAGTCGTGGCATTTTCTCAACATGAAAAAGTTTCTAAGCTATATAAACTATTTTTTAAAACAAAAATTTGCCTTGAAATAAATTTTAATTTAGTAACTATGGGAGCTCAAACTCAAATTATAATCAAGCAGAAATTATTTTAGTAATGAAAATTGAAATTAATAACCATTTCACACTTAACGAGTTGATTGTGTTTAAAAATATTTTTAATTAATTCGATTTAAGAGTAAAAAGAGGCTTTAAAATAAAACCGAAACCAAAACCAAAGCATAGAAAACTTCAAATATTTTAAAAACTAATTCGGTATCTGATCTGAAATTCGGTGACAAGCTCCCCAATGATATAAACCGCAAAAAAATGGGAAAAAAATCGGCATATTTGAAATTTGTAGGGTACTGTGTAACTTTAAATTTCCTTAATTAATGTCAAAAATTCATATGCATGAGTAATTTTATTTCTTGAATTTTTTTTTTCTATAATTAAATTTGTTTAACGAAAAAAATGAACACTTTACTCTCAATATTACATCAGAGTTGTTGCATAGCTAAAGAAATCAACATATATTTGACATAGATTGAAACAGCTAACACAGGATCATTTGTAAAACTTTAATCACATATATAATTTGAAGATTAAAAGAAATGACAGCTGTGTAATTTCTTAATAATTATATGAATGTATATATATATATAAAGAATAATAATTTATAGTCTTTTAATAATTTTTAATAACCTATCTTCCTTGGACACAACAAGAGGAGAGTCACATTCCTTTTAAAGAAGAATGGAAATTTAGTGCATGAAGTGATTTTCAGTGAGTCTTTCTCTGACGGTTATCTATAGATCACATACTTGTATGTGTGTATCCACTCACATCCTTCTAATATAAAGAAAACAGTTTTGACTGGAGCCAGTGATATTTCATTTACCCATCCTAAAAATTGGAAGTTCAGAAACCGGTAAAAAATTCAAGTAAATTCTGCATCGTATTCCAAATAATAATCCAATAAAGGTCTGAAAAAAAGGGATCGAAATACCGTCGTAGTTTTGCCCATCTAGATATGATCAATGAATAGCAAATTAGAGGGATAAAAATGGATTAGGGGATGAAACGAAAGGATGTAGGTCGCTTTTTTTTGTTTTGGTTTCTTGGAAACCAGGCGTAGGGCCTTTGTTATCAGAAATTTTAGTGGGGAAAACACCCTCTGATTTCCGCTGCTAATTTTGTATTATTATATAATAATAACAACGTATTTATATATATGATGTTACAAGGAAGGCGATTCGCCTTCCGAACAATAATTTTCCTCTTACTCTTTCAGCTTTTTATTGGCTACCATCTTTACTTTTAAAAGGACATATAAATTTTATGTTTTTAAAAAAATATTAGTTTCCATTTTTATAGAAATAGTATGATTATCTGTCAATATTTTTTGCCTCAAAATCCAGTACATTTTCTGTTAAAGCCATTTTGAGAATTTTCTATGGTACCGAAACAGTATAATCCAGTCGCTGTTATTTTTTTTAAAAAAAAGATTGTTTGAGAGATAAAAGTAATTTGAAACTTGGAAGGAATTTTGTGGATTATGTTTGGATGCCGAGTTAACAGTGTATTGAAACTGTCGTGAGAAGTGACATTACTCGTTTGTTAGATGAATATATTCCATTATATATCTTTAATGAAAATTCTATGAACACACAGCAATATAAAGTACCGTAAAATCTGGCGAATAACACGCACTCTGAACACAAAAAATAAGGTTGAATTTCATGGGTGTGCGTTATACGCAGAATATAAAAAGGATAGCTTCAAAAATAAAAAAATGCGCATAAAAAATAAGTCTTCTATATAGTTAGAAATGCTGTTTTTTATATAAGAAATGACATACTTAATGAATTTAAAGCGTTGTAGTTCTAAAAGTATACTATTTCAAAAGTCTGAAATAATACCTCGAATAAAGGACTTCAAAACATAAGAGCATTGCACTGATACATTTCAGGTGTCTTCATAAAAAAAAAGGGGGGGGGGTACTCGTTATACAGCGAATGTATCTAAAAGTTAAAAAATGCAGCTTGAAAGTATGAGGGGCGCGTTTTTCGCTGGCTTTTACGGTACTTGATATTTGCATGAGTTTCATTTCATGTGTTGGAAGATTCCATTTTCATCTTCATGGTGACGATAGTGCAAAAATATAAATAAACATGAAATTCCCCTTCCCTTTTTTTTTACGAAAAGAAGTTTTACCCTGTGAAGTTTTCGGAGTTTAATCATGTAGATCAGTGGTTCTTATACTTTCGATCACCGTGATCGTACCCTTTATGTATCACCTTGACATCGCTGACCTCCTAGAATTTGAACAACCCTCCCTGGCTCTCAATATATGGCTAAGTGATTTAAAAGTTCCGCAATAATTCTGAGACTTAGAATTAAGTTCTTAATCTTTGCACATGGGCATTTACTGTATTTTTTGAAAATATTACGTTGAAGTAATGGCTATGTAGTTGAAAACAATAAAAAAAAATAAAGTATTCGTGATCGAAATACGTGTTTTAGTAGAGTTTTTTTCATTGGGGGGGAAATTTAATGATCTATTCTAGGAGGACACATCTTTCAATTTTTCTACGAGAACTTTCAGAGTCTGTAAAAGAGAAAAATCTTAACATTAAATGAGAGACCTTCGCGCCCCCTGCCCTAGGAAGGCGCTTTTGACCCCCGGGGGTCCGTGGACCACAGTTTAAGAACCACTGATGCAGATCATATAGGTAGAGCTGCTCTGAGAAGAATCATTGCACAACTTTTGGACCAACAAGTGTTAAAGTGATCTTCGAAAAAGTACGAGAATTGTTACATCAAACATTAATGAACGATTTTATTTAGAGTGTGCGAGTTCGTTCTGCGATTTCTCTCTATTGAGATGTTCGTATAGATCATATTTTCCGATAATCGAATGTATGACTCCAAGATATACTTATGATGTTTCAGACTTGGACCATTTTTGAAAATCAAATTTTCATTTGTAAAAAAGCATTTGTTTTATTCATCTTTGTATGTTACTAGTGGACATGCTTACAAAATAAGAGATATATATTCAAAATTTCACTGAAATAAAATTATAGTAACTTTTTTTTAATAATATTATAGATTTTAAGTTTCTTAACTTAATTTTGGCATTATTATCTTTAACAGAAAGAAATGTATTATTTTTGCTAGGAAGTATTGATTTATTTACCTAATTTTTTTTGTAATCATTTAAATTGGGGAAAGGAAAAAAAAGAAGGAAAATACTTGTTATGTATGTGATTAAGCAAGATGTAATTATTTATAGTAAATACATATTTATAGTATTCTAAAAACGTTCAAGAAAAATATTTAATATTTTTGTAGGAAAATAATTTGGTAGAGTTCTTAATTTTTTTATGTAAATATTTTAATTATTTTCTTTGCTGTTAAAAATATGAAAAAAAAATTCGAGGGTCTGTGTTCATTCGTGATTGGAATTGTATATATAATTACGTTAATAGTTATAAAAACTATTAACATTACTTATATTTGTTTCTTTTGGAATTAGTTAATAAAAATGCAGTTCTAGTCTGAGTAGCTGGGCTATATTTTCACAATTACATATTTTCATTGTTTTTAACATTTTTGTTTTTCATATTTTATTTTAAAAACAAAATATATATATTACGTATTACAGACAAAAACTCAAAGGCCATTTATATCTTAGTTTAAAAAGCTTGCATTCTCAATTAACTATATATTTGCTTGAAGTTTTCTTGAGGAAAAAACTATAGCATTAGAGTATAATTTAGACGAAGAATATCAAATAAAGACTTGGGGTTTTATTTTTAATCTTCAAATTTTCTGAAATCTTTTTGCATTATTTTGGTCTAAATTTCATTCAGTTATCGTTTTTTTTTTATTCCTCAGTTGTTTGTTTACATCTAAACACATCATCATTTTTAATCATCCATCAGTAATTACAAAACATTAAAAACAACTAATGACATTAATAAGTGGTACGTATGGAGAAATAAAGAAAAGATTTCTCTTTTTCGTTCGGAACAATGCTAGCATTGTATGTTAAAATGAACCACCTGAGGTCAAACACCGACCAAACTGCAAAACATTCATCTTGTAAGACAGAAAAAGAAAATGAATGCGGATTAGGTAAGGTGGAAGAGTATGCTTCCTCACGTTTTCATGACTTCAGGGGAATATTATTGTGAACTGCGTAATAAGTGTTTTCCTTTTAAGGGAAAGAACATTAAATTACTTGCATTGAATAAATCATAGTTCGGTTTACAGAGTTCCGTACATGGTTCACCTCTTTCTCTGAAGTTGTTGTCTTAGAAAAAGCCATTTTTTATAACACTTGTGTGAATTAAAAAAATATTTTTTGAACAAAGATTTGGTTCACATCTTTTTCAAAAACATTTTAAAATAAAGGATTTTGTAGTAAATATAGTAAATATTAAAAAACTTTAAAATTCTATGTTTCCTTGTGGATTATTTAAAATGACAAAAAGTTCCTATCCTGGATATTGGAGCAAAGTATATGGGCTCCCATTGTTGCTATCAGAAAGAGATTCAAATTTGTAAACTTTTATTTGGCGTTTTCTTGCCTTTATGCTTTCAGTTACGGATTGTACAAAAACTTTTCCTTAAATTAAATTAATTTTTTTAAAAATTTTAGTTTCTTCAAGTTATTTTTAATATTTTCTCAATATTTTATTCAAAAAATAACTGAAACATTAGCAGAATTCAAATTAATGTTAATTTTAAGATTTTGTCCCTATTTATTTGCATGTCAATGTCATAACAGCAAGTAAAAAAAAATTCCTCAGTAAATGAAAATATAAATTTTCATCATAGTTTAATTTTTCTTCGATATCACAGAATATCAATGGAAAATAAAATTTTGATTGTACTAGCAATTAAACGAATGATCTATAAAATTATAATGCTCATATTACTATAAATCTTGATATTTTGATTATTTACTACTGGAAATTGTTTTAAACATTGGAGTGGCCTTAAGTCAAAATTAATGGCATAATAAGTTTTGGAAATTTACCGTAACATCTTGGATTATCTTCTGCTGAAGTTAATATATTTTTTTAAATTTAAGAACAGATAAGAAGTCGCGATATTTAAAACTAAATGATTCGTGTGAAATAAAAATAAAAATCGTGAGTAAACAGTTGCGTAATGGAGAATATTAGGCTCCCCCTGCAAAGCCATATTTTGCCTTTAATATGTTATAAAT
Source organism: Trichonephila clavata (assembly GCA_019973975.1). Lineage (NCBI taxonomy): Eukaryota > Metazoa > Arthropoda > Arachnida > Araneae > Nephilidae > Trichonephila > Trichonephila clavata. Next base: position 105,601 of record BMAO01008897.1, on the reverse strand, counting down.
TGTTTAAATACTAGGCGTCAGTCAGGCTTTGGGCACCCTAGAATCTTGGCCCCTTCCGCAATGCGGGGGTGTACGTTACGCAGAATAAAACAATTTAAAAACAATACAAAAAAGTATGGTATGCTGTTAAATATATATATATATATATACCTATATATTTCCAAAAACGATAATGGCCGAGGTAGCTTAGTGATCATGGTCGCAGACTCTTGGCCGTTGTGTCATGAGTTCGGGCCACTGACGAACCGTTGTGTAGAGGGGCTGATATATATGTCGTAGCTTAAAATCCTCCCATTGGCGTGGTGTGATAGTCTGGACTATGTGTTCCAGCTCAAGTGTCGTCCTTGTCATTCGATCGTGGTTTAAAATTCGAGGTCCGTCGCGAATAACCCCCATGTTGCTTTACGCTAATAAACATTCTCTCAAGATACTACATTTTTCCTATTATTGGCAAGAGGAAATTGCTTAATAATATAAAATTGAATTCAATGAATATAGCGGAGTTTTTTATGCGAACTTTGCCAATTTATATAATAATATTCTTATAAAATATCTGAAAGAACATCGGATTTTTTTAACTCACTTCAAGCGTTTTATAACTACGCCAGCATAATCTCTATCTAGGTATAATCTTTCCAATTTCGAAATCACAATTCCATAGATTTTTTATGACAAAAATCATGTGTCTTTTAGCTTCAAAGAAGATACAATTACGTGCTCATCTTTCGCCTAAGGAAGGTTAAAGAGTATTTTTTTTTTCTTTTGAAAATATTTGATGAGCATTTAAAGGAGATAGGAATTCTCCTCAATGAGTTGTTGCGGTTAGAACATACAATACATGAATAATTTTAAGAATTTCAGGGACATCAATACAGAAAAGAAGTGACTTACTGTTCTAATTAGGGCATCTCTGAATAAGGAAATTTAAGAAACGAAATAAAAAATTAAAAACTGATCCCTGGTGTCAAGGCTCTCTTTGTGGAATGAGTGCCACAAACACAAAGACGATTAAAACATTGAATTCTGCTACATTTTCAATGAAATATGTCGTGGCTTGGAGTCCTCCCGTTGGCGTCACGAGGAAGTTCAGAGAGGGGACGCTAGCTCAAATGTCGTTTTCGTCACTTGACCATGGTTCAAAATTACGAGGTTCGTCCTCAATAGCCCTCATGTTGCCTTTTTGTACGACTTTAATAAACTCTCACTCAAGAGCAATATGAGAAATTAATAAGAAAAACTCATACGTATTTTTATGATTATGTATACATTATTAGTATTTAACAGTATGCATGTAGGAAATAAAATCATGGTTTACAATAATTTTTGTTGCTTGTCTGAAGTATAATCCATTGACTTTTAATATACAGAAAATATTGGGAGAAATTCATATGAAAGGGTAAAGCACAGCTTCTGAGTTTCAGTTTCTTCTTATGCATAAAATTGTAAACAATGCATTTTCTTTTATCTTGTTGCACTGAGCTATTTTGCTATTTTGATTACTGATTTACATTTTTTTAAAAAAAATTCTGTTATATGTCTGAAAAAGAAGGGAAAAAATAAAGAAGCTGCTGAAATTATTGTTATTTTTCAAAAAATTATTTTTGGCTCATTTAATATACAGTGGTGGCCAAAATTGTGGCAACTTTTTAAAATTATGATTTTCAAGTTTGTATGCTTATAGAAAAGGTTACGTTGCTCCAAATGCAAAGTCATTTCTATCGTTTTAAAGAAAATTTAATTCAAAATTCAGTACAAGAAACAAAATGTTAATATTTGCAACGCAGAAAAAGTTGTACTGTGATAACTATCGATATACATTAGATACTGATGATAGCAGTGAGTTATCAGTGCTCGGTTTGGTAGCCTTTATTTTTTATTACAGCTTCCCATCGATGTTTCATTAAGCTGCAAATAGTCTTAAGCTCTTCCTTTGTTATTACAGGATGCCAGGAAATAATTATATTCTCAATTAGTTTGTTTTTACTTCAGGGTACCTCTTTTGGGCAAGAGTTTCCAAACGGTGCTATAAGTTTTCGATAGCATAGAGATAGGGACTGTTTCCTAGCCAGGACAACAATGATATTTAATTAAAAAGCAATGACATCAAATAAAAGAGTTGATTGGACACCTAAAAAGAGAGTTTTTACGAGAAAGTAGTCTTTCCTATGATAAAATTTCAAGTTAGGTGGGTGGTTCAGTGACTACATCTGGAAACTGAAAGCTTTGTTTAAGATGTCAGGAGACAAATTTAATAACAAATAAAGCAGGAAAAGGCCGAAAAAGGTGCACCTCCTCTGTTAATGACAGAACAAAAGTACTATGTCTCCGATATAGAAGAATGTCATCAACGGCCTCAGAAGTGATTTGAATGATGCTGGTGCTTCTGTCTGTTCAAAAACCATCAGGAGAAGATTAGCAGATGTTTTGACTAAGAGGTAGAATTCCACGAAAAAAGCCATATCTCATTTTACAGCAGCGTTAAAAAAGATTACAGTGGTCAAAGGAACACATTAATCGGAAAAATGACTCGTGTTCACTAGTTGTATGGATGGATGAAACTAAGATATCGTCATTTGGTAGTGATGGCCGAAAAGATGTAAGACGTAGAATAGGAGAAATGCTACATCCTGACTGCATCCAGGCAACTGTGAAGTACCCACATAGTTTTATGGTTTGGTCATGCATATCAGCAGATGGTATCGGTCGTCTTCATATCATCGATGGAGCACTGAATGTCAGAAAATGTATTGGTACCATTGTAGAACCCAAACTTCTACCTTCGATCAGGGATCTATTTATTAACAATGCTTCATTTATTCCTCAGTAAAATTCTGCTCCTTGCCACACATTAAAGTAATCGAAAGACCGATATCGTTCTAAGATCATTGAGTTGTTGTCCTGGCCAGGAAACAGTCCTGACTTCAATCATGTAGAAAACTTGTGGCACCGTTCGAAAATTCTTGTCCGTAAGAGGTACCCATGAAATATAAAGGAACTTATTGTAGATATAATTGTTTCCTGGCATCATGTAAAAACGAATGAAGAGCTTAAAACTATTTGCAGCTCAATGAAACATCGATGTAAAGCTGTAATTAAAAATAATGGCTACCTCACTAAGCACTGATAACTCACTGCTATCATCAGTATATTTAATGTACATCGATAGTTATTGCAGCATAACTTTTTTGGTTTGCATATATTAGAATTTTATTATTTTTTTTGGTATTGAATTTAGTTTTAAATTATCTTTAAAAGGATATAAAATGCTTTACATTTTGTGCAACGTAAAAGTTTCTAAAAGCATACAAACTTGAAAAAACATAACAATTTTAAAAAGTGTCCACAATTTTGGCCACCACTGTATATATATTGTATACTCTCCCTATATCAACACACACCCAGACATACCTACAAGCATGTACTCTCATACTAGATACTTATTGTTTGAAATCTCAAAATATATGCTTTAAAATTTTTTTTTTAAATGTGCTATTTAGTAGAGTAAAAGCAAAATAAGAATAATGCAAAATACAAAGAGAAAAAAAAATTACGTAATGTTTTATTATATACATTTTTAAGGGAAAAAAAGGAACTAGAAAAAATACGTATCAATCTTTAATTTTTTGTTTTAATTTTATTCAGTTTCAGACATCCTTGTATATTATATACATACAAATCGAAAAAATAAACTTACTAAATATAATTTTTATTTTGACATCGTCATTTGACAATGAACGATTAATTGATCATAAAATTAGTAGTATATTATATCATGAATTAATTTCAAGTTTCGAGAAAAAATATATTTGCTCCTTCATGCATTCCCAATGAGTGTGAATGTGAGTTTTACGAACTATTCGGAAACTCAATTTTTGATACTGACATGGAAAGATTCATTTTAAACACCTCCAAAAGTTAAAAGATTAATATTACTTGATCATAACGTAAAAAAGAAGAAAAAAAAGTTCTTTCCACCCCTTAAATTACGTTTTTTGTCAGAGATTAGTAGGTTTGTATATAAGCCTGACCCCTTACTTTAAATTTTAAAGTGTTCAAAAAATTGTGGCCTTATTCATGGAAATAAACGGTATGAATATATAATAATTCTCTGTGGGAGATCTTTTCTTTAATTCAATTTTCACCAAAACCCATCCGGAGATCGCGTGATGCTTGATTTTTTTTATTTACCCGCTTGACGGGAATACTTTATTAACTGCAACTATTCTCAAAAAAAGTTTCACATTGTCAGAAATTCACGTTGTAATATTGTAGAAACAATGTTAGTCACTAAATACGACCAACTAATTTTAGAAAATTCTAGAAGTTTCTAAGGTTTTAATAAACTGAAAGCCTTTTTTTAAATTAAGGAAAACGCGCTTTTGTCCACCCCAAGCTTCACTCTCGCGTTTTCGTCTTATCGTTGCTATTTTTGTTTCCTGAATGTCTTGTTACCGTGTAATATGCCATCTCTAAACCATCTTTAATAAATAAATGTGATCCACACACCTTTTTGAATTATTTCGGGCATGAGAACATCCAAAATGACATCTTAAGAACCTACGGCGTTTAATATGTATACATTTAGAAATAGTTCTTCTTTTTATTTTTAAAAAATTATATATAAAACTAATTTGTTAATACAAAAAGAAAAATGACACTTTTATGATTTACTGCACACTGCAAAATAAGTTTTGTCTGTTTGCTAAAACCTGGAGACGAAGTTTATAACTAAGAGCAACGCATTCCATCCTTGAGACACCTTTTGTCTTGCCAAAGCCACTTAGGAACTACACGCCTTTTCAATGTCGCGACTCATCAGCTTCAGATTCTAACGCAAAAAACAAATACTTCACGAAAAACGAATGGAACTGCACAAAGAAAGCGCCTGCTCTAAGTGACATGCCTTAACAGTAATCTAATTGTCTCGGAACACTTACTCCCATTTGCCGGGATGAATGTTAACTGAGAAATTGTTCATAGGTGTTAAACAAAACTATCTTCAACGCATTACCGAACCGAGCGTCTCGTCCTTAGTAACTTGAATCTCGTGAGAAGTGTGTATGCTCATCAACGCCCACACATCGCAACACCCCTCCTACGCGAGGATTTAAAAACAGGAAGAATGACACATATCGTTCGGTCTCGTTAACGTTCTCCAGACCCTAGCTTGAAATTTGTATTTTCCAAGATAACGAAGACGTTTCAAAATCGCAGACTTGGAGACATTTTTAGATGCGGTTGAAATATGACAGAGCGGGGCTCACAGCTCGTGGTATATGATCACGGAGGGTAAACCCTGTCAAGAATTGTTTGCACACTGAAACCGGAAGTGAAATGAAAGTGTAGACCTTTGAAATTTATATGGCTGAGAATATTAACAGCTTTAATTTTTTTAAGTGGCCGATATTGTGAAATGAGGAAATTAATATGTCTGATCTTGAGATACGTTCCATGTGAATGCTCGCGTGGTTTTTTGATGTTGCATAAGTCATTCATATTTGAAATAGTATTTGAATGATATAAATATTGCTGAGTAATGTGTTGAAGAGTAGTACTTATTTCAGAACAATTTATCATAAATTATGAAATATTTGACGTCATAATTATTTCGTTTTTTGTAAATTTCTTAAACTTAATACTTATATATGGAATAACGTTAGAGTGATGATAAAAAAAAATTAAATTTCCTTTTTCCCGTAATTAGTTTTCCTCTTTTTCCTAAAGGACTAAAATTCTTAAAGAACAGAACAGTTAATCATTAGGAAAAAAATCTAAGAAATTTTTGATAGCTTTTATGTAAATATAAATATGTAAGAAAAGGGCACAAAAAAAAAAAAGGTTGGTTTTTTTTTGGAAGCTTACCCCCTACCATAGACAACAGATTTTTAATTTTTATTACAGAAATTATGTCTGGGCGCTTTTTTTTTTGTCTACGCGTCTTTCAGACTTTACCCTCCCCCTCAATAAGAAGAGAGAGAGTACCTGTTTATGCTACTGGAAAAAGGAAACATAAATTCAAATTCTTCACACGTTATAGCAGTACTTCCCAACCTTTTTATCGCCACTGACTGGTCTACGTTTGATTATTTTACCACGGCCCGCTGTAGGTGGGAAGTTGATTGCTTATATTTTAGGTTGTTTTGATTTAATAATTTAAATTTTTTTCTTTGAAAATATACTTTTAGAATAAAGCACAGTTACACCAAAAAATTAATATAAAGCGATTTAACATGGAATATAAAGTTATTTCAATGGAATATTGCCCAAATCCGAGAGAAATACACATCAGTAAATAAAATAGAAATGATTTAATGTTCCTTGGGCGGACCGGTACTATTTGATCCACGGACAGATTCCGGTCGGCAGCAAGCGTGTTGGGGACCAGTGCTTTATAGGAACCAATATCAGTAGCGTAAGGTACACCCCGCACCGCAGGGAGCCCAGGGTTAGAGACAGGCCCAAAACCTGACTTTATAGGGGGGCCCAAATGTTCTCCGTTACGCAACTGACCAATATGATTATTTTTTTTATTCCTTTCATTTATTCTAATGGAAAGCAATGAATATATTTTAAAGTCAACTAAATAAGAATGCAATGCTTTGATTTTGAAATAATTAGGATAGTGAAATCAAATGACTAAGTGTATTTTACAAAAATATTCACTTACATATAATTGGGAGCTCTCAATATATGTAAATTATAATTTCTTTTAGAAATTAATTAAAAAAAATATTGTAATATTTTTTTGAGTTCTTAATTTTCTAGAATACTTACTGTTTTCTCTTCGAGTCAAACAAACTGATACAAGGAGATGAAAATCTTTTTTTTTCTTCCTGTGCGATGCTGCCCCCCCCCCCTCATTCAGTTGTCTCCAATTTCTTCCTTCAGCGTTGACACTGGATTGACGCCAGCAACCTATATGAATACGCGGAAATCCACCAGTTCACTTTCAAAAGAGTAAAAAAATCATAATAAACATGCATTTACTACACATTTAAGGAGAGAACTGAGTTTGTTTTTTTATCATTTTAACCCCAGGAAGTGAAAGCATGCATCTTTCGCTTATTTTGCTCTTTACAGCATTACTACTCAGTGGCGTACACATACTATTTTCATGAAAAGGGGGGGGGGCAAAATTAAAAAAAAAGAAAAAACATAGACGAAAGCACCGAAACATAACCTCTTTATGTTAAAAATTACAAATCTGTAGGTCTATGGAAGGGGTTTGAACCACCAAACCTCATCCTTGTGCAGCCATGTTTCTACTATTCGATATTTACATGTACTATATTGTTCGAATTAATTGGGATAAACGGTAAGAAAAAGACTTTTTCTAAAACCTTAGCTTTTAATCATTACATACCTTAAGTAGACAGAAAAACCTATATTAGTACGAAATATGTCCTCCTGTAGCAGAAATGACCTCTTCAGCTCGTCTTGGTATTGAATTCACTAGTGCAACGTACATGTTCTTAACTTCATCATCGGGGAACCACACTTGTACAGCACTTTTTATCGCTTGTTCTGTTGTCGTGCTATTCATCTTGGCTAAACAATTCTTGAGAATATGCCATAAATTCTCAATAGGATTTAGGTCTAGTAAAATACCAGGCCAATTAGGCACTTTTGTTTTAATTTCCAGCATAAAAGTCAGGACCAATTTCGAATTGTGACAAGAAGCCAAGTCGTGTTGAAATGTTCCTTTAAATGTTTCCATAAATGGAACAATTCATATGCGTGATACTTCCATGGATTAGACAGAATGCCTTTAAGAGGAACTAAGCTTCCAGTGTCTTTAGTTGTGAAAAAAAATACCAAACTTCTGTTTAGAAGGGTCTTTTACAGTCTGTCGGATATGATCAGGTAGCAGAGTTTTATCTTCACTTGGTCTAACTATACTTGATTTGCATCCCTGCACAAATACGTTTGTTTCAACACTGAAAATCACCTTCTTCTAGTCGTTAACAGTACAGGATTGGTATTTTTTGGCTCATGCTAAACCTTTTTTCACCTTTTTCTGACACGGAAACTGTTTTTTCCTCGGTCTTGTTGCCTTACGGCTCACTTCCAGAAGCCTTTTCCGTGTATTTGAGGGGCTCGCTTCTACACCGAAATCCAATCAACTCTTCTAAGGTCTTTGCTTATCTCTCTTGGACTTATTTTGCTATTTCTTATTAGAATTTCATCAGTTCTTGGAGTATTTTTTCGTTTGAGACCATACATTTTCCTTTTCTTTTTGGAGACGATGTTCCAGAATCTTGAAATGTTCTGAAAATTCTTGAAACGAATTGCCCACACCAATTACAATAGCTATATCTTTCACATTCAAAGAACTGTGTTCATTAAGAGTAATTATTTTAGAACACTTCCTTAGAACAATATCCATCTCAGAACAAGTAAAAGTAATACGTGTTACAGGGAACGCAAAATTATAACCACCAGCTGCCACACTGAATGGCTCACAACTGGACAATTGATACACCAAAACATATTAAACGAGTAAATTATAGTCAAGGTTGATGAATCACATTACCTTTAGGCAGATATAACCGATTTGAGGGGGTTCGGGACATCACTAATAATCACATACCAACTCAGACAAGGGGGAAAAAATGCTTGTTCCAATTAATTCGAACTGTATAGTATAGTAGAATTCCTTTTTATAAAGAGTATTTTTTATTTGAAATGTATTACTTTTCTTCTGATGCCTATAATTGTAGGTATTTTTCCAAATACCTAATTCCACTGATGGAATGATGTTTTCAAGTTACAAATATTTTAAAGGTGACTCTAAAATATTTTTTAAACGAAATAAATTAAGAACTGATTTAAAAGAAAGGTTCTTGAACAACCAGACTTGAAACCAGTACTAAGATCTGTTTAATCGAGTGTGCCGAATTCCCCCCCCCCCTTTACCGATTGCTATACTCTGGAAAATTTGCTTTTTGTCTATTTAAGTAAAGTGGCAAAAATTTTTTTTTCAAATAAAAAAAAATATCTTCGACTTGCGCAAAGCAATGTTTTGAAAAATGGAGGAATTTCGCTTTTTTTTGTGTGTGTCAATTTTGTATTTTTATTTACCAATTTCGTAATGATATTGTTTTAAATGTGAAGACTAGGGAAATATACACGTATGAGAAATTAAGGGAAAAAATTAAAAAGTTTAAATTCAAAATATTATAATTTTAACAAAAAAACGAAAACACCTTTTTTGTGTTTGTGTAAAATTAACAATATTTTGTAGGAATTTTATTCAAGTTCATTCTTTCAGTAATGCATATAAAAGCTTAAGGGTAAATATACTTTCATTTCAAATATTTTTGACACTATTCCTAGATATATTATAATCAACATAATTTATAAAATAAAACATTTTTTTAACTAAAAGAAAGTACTTTAAAATCAGCTTTTTGAGAAAATTCAGTTATTACTGATTTTGATTAAAGAATTATCCTGATGATGTATTTCTTGCTTTAGTACTACACACTTTTCGAGAAGCTGCAATCTCAATTTTAAAACAACTTTCCACCACTTGGATGTAACAGGTTGACTGATTGATTGTTTATTAACATTACACTTTGAAGCTACACGAGAAAAATATTTGGGTGCAACAGGAGAAGTTTTGAAAATCTGTATATTAGTCATTTATCTCACTATATCTTGAAGGACAGATGACGCTATTACTCAATCAGAAATTCCATAACAATTACTGATCATTGATGTTACTCAGATTGATTCCTATTTGCGCGTTTTTTTATTTGGGTTTTACTAGGCTTGAATTGATCCTCATTGTTATTATTTGAGATATCAGAACTTACACGTATCTGTATTTGTTACGATGTTAGCATGCATGCTCCGGTTTGAAGGTACCCAGAGTTTCATTCGGTGTATTTTGATGGATATGGGGTTCTCTTTATTTTCTTTCTATCTTCTTTACTAATTTGCCTGTTCTTTTTGTGCAAATCCAATGATCCAAATTTCCTTAACCAATACTTTCTTTGTAGGAACATAATATGTAACTCAATTAAAGGAATTTCATTGATTTTATTTCAATGATAATTAAAATCTTGATCGCTCAAAAATTTGAACTTTTTTTCTACAAATACAGTTCACGAGAATGAGATATTTATATGTTACAAAAAGCAGAGCAAATTTATTTTTTTGAATGAAGCTTTGTTCATAAGCGAAGGCAAGACTTTCTTATTTTATAAGGGTTATCATGATACTTATTGATTATCCGTACTCTCATGTTCTCAGAAATCGCAGGGAAGCAAATTTAGTCTTTGCACATGTGTTTTTATTATATATTTTTTGAAAATATTACATTTGAGTAATTGTTATGTAGTCGCAAATAATAAAGAGAATTAATATTCTTCATAGAATTACATGTTTTTATGTAATATTCTCGAACATTCAAATATTCTTATAATAATATTCCTGATCGAAATATACATGTTCCAGTAAATATTTTTATTGAGAACAATTTAGTGATCTAGTCAAGGGTGACACATATTTTAATTTTTCCACGATGTCTGTAAGAGTTTGTAAAAGAGGGAAATCTTAACATTAAATGAGGGACCTTCACGGCCCCCCTCCCCTAGTAAAGCGCTGCGGACTACAGTTTAAGAACTGCTACCTCAGAGGATGGTATATTATGTGAATATTTTTCATTTTGCGCAGATATAACCGAGTCGTATTTAAAATTTCATTTTCATCTCTGGCTGTTGAATACGTATTTATTCAAAGTTTTGTCTAATTATTTCTCTTTAAATAATCCATTTCAGCTTCCTGTGAAGAAATGAGTAAGCACGAAGAGTTTTTATGTAACAAACTTGTGAACACGTGAGCTGATACGAACATTAACACGCTATTAGATAAAGCTGTTTAGAGAGTATGTTTAATGAACAAATCAATCTAAAAATATATCTAAACTTTAAATAGATTAATGGGTATTGTTTAATTTTTAAATCTTTAATTGCTATGATATTTCGTATATTTTTTATGCAGTACACTGCAATTGACTCTATTGGGTAAGAAACTCTTTCATAAATTTCACCCACTTAAAAAGGTCAGATTAATTTGAAATTTTGCACACTTGTCAAGGCCCGATGACAATACAATAATTTCATAATTTTGTTCCATTGTCCTCATCAGGATCGTCAGGAATCACGATAATCAGATTTGGCGACAATTAAATATATCACTTCCAGATTTGGCAACTTATTGCACACACAATTTTCAAATTTGGCGACTAATTCGATATACCATTTTCAGATTTGGCGACTAATTCCAGATTTAGCGACTAAAAGAAAAAGGTGTAACCCTACAGCGAGTGTTTTTAATTAATACACTTGTGGTTTATAAAAATAAAACAAAGAAAAAAAGTGTTCTGTATGTGAGAAAGTGGAGAGTGGGTGTGTGTTATCAATTTATAATATAAACATTTTTCTGAAAATGAAAATAAAAAAAAATAGGCTCTTGATGTGAAAAAAATAATTTATGTTCTAACTGCTAAACATTTTTTACTTTTACAAAGCAATACGTTTAGAAGTGATGATACGAAGTAACATTATGGCAATACGTTTAAAAGGTGAGAATACCATTGACACTTAATATTACCAAGTTTTTAATAACTGGCTTTCTTTAATGTCTGTCCGGGTGGAATTTTGTAATTGATTTTAAACTGTGTGACTTTCCGATGAGCCAGAGACTTGAAATTTGGACCATATCTCATAAATGGATGACATTACATGAAAATGTGAAAAAAGAAGGAAAAAAAAAACGAAAAGAGAGAGGAGGAATTTTATACTCTTTAGTCCGTTATAAAAACATGTGGTACATTAAATTTTTTTTAATTCGATCTTTTTTTCTTCTTACCACACATTTTATTTGTTTGACCTGTTCTTTTGAGACGGAATCTAATATAACGATACGGGATTCACCCGAGGCCCCGTAAACAGAGAGAATAAATACACTTCAGACCCTTCAATTAAAATCCATTGAAGAGCAAGACTTATTCCAGCAGCCACGTATATAATTCTGGCTCCAAATATCAAACTCAAGGATAAATTCAACAATGAAAAAATGACAGTTTAAAAAACTAAAAAACACGCTTTTATTGTAGATCGAACTAAAAAATGAAAAATAAATTATAATTTAAAAAAAACCTAAAGAACACGCTTTTATACTGAATCGAACTAAACAGTAAAAAAATTATTTTTAGTATAAGAATAAAATGATGAACGAGAAAATTAATGTCATTGGGGTAAAAGCGTGGGGTGCAATTTCGGAATTGAAAGAAGGTAGAAACTATAACAATTGATATATTTATAGAACACCCCACGCTTTTACCCCAATGACATTAATTTTCTCGTTCATCATTTTATTCTTATACTAAGAATAATTCTTTTACTTTTTAGTTCGATTCAGTATAAAAGCGTGTTCTTTAGTTTTTTTAAATTATAATTTATTTTCTATTATTTATCATGGGTTGTAAAATTCTTTCAACGTAGAGAACTTGTCTTAATTATTGGTTCATCTCATAATTATTGAAAAATGTATTGCAAAAATGGTTGAAAACTTAGCTGTCCATATTAGAAATTCCATTTGGATTAAAACCTCGTGTTTTATACATGAAATAATATTACTAAGACTTTTTCTTATAATGCATTAATGAAATTTCATCTTTCTTTCACTCTCATTCTTGTAATGATGGTGAGTGGCGAGTGCATATTTACTTCGCAATACTCAGCTACTCGAGGGCTTTTGGCGACGCGCTTCGTAATTTCGTACCCCTGTCAAGTGACGAGTAAGACATTTGAGCTGTGTGTGTGTGTGGCACTCTCCTCTCCTAACTTCCACATCACACCAATGGGAGGACGTTTGTACCTCAACATATTTAACGTGCATCGACTCCTTCTGCATGGATTCTCGTTCTTGTAACAGTTCAGCCGGACTGACTTAAATTCATAAGAGTTATCTGCTGTGAAAGATTATCTGAAAATTATTTTTTTTTAATAATATAAGCTTAGGTATTTTCATCTCCATATTTGTGTGTGTCTTGGTAATAAAATTATAAAACACAAACTTAATTGAACTTTTTTTTAAAAAAAAAAGAATAAAAAGAACCCAATTTAATTATTTTGAAATTTTGATTTCGTTGTTTTATTAACTGTGGATTGCTTGTGATTTTTCGATTGTTCTTTTAATGCTGTATAAGAAAATAAAAGGTGTTTATTATTAAATACAGTCAGCCGATTTGCATGGGTTGATCATTTTAATATATTGACTCATCTATTCCGGTCTTTTCTGTGGTCAGCTTACAGAAAATCTAATGTATATTAATTTTGATGATCTTAATAGATTATTTTATCAAATAGCAAAATTATTATGTGACAACTTTTTATCCTGAAGATGATTAAAAGGAAAATTTTTCAATATCTTTTTCTGTACTTCATATACGTTTATCAATATTATAGCATATATTATGTAAATCATTTTAAAGCTTTAATTTAAATTTAATTATTTATTATTAAAAAATTGATGTATTTAATATTTAAAACATTCTGAATTTCTTTTCGCTAAGTTTTGTTTCCTAATGATATATTTTGACTTTTTTTTTAAAGTTAGTGCTCTTTTTCAGTATTAGAATTTTAAGATTTTTATTTTTATCTCTGAAAACCAGTTTTCGTCTGAATGACAAAGGATATCAAAATCACCAATTTATCTTTCAAACTATAAGTTTCCCCCCTATGTTTAAATTATCTTCAAAATTAATGAATATAGGAAATTAATTAATTTCCATATAGTAAGTCAATTGTCAATAATTATTTATGTTTCTAACATAAATGACAGAACAATGAATGTTTTAATTGATTTAATTATCAAATGAAGGTTCGAAGGCTTTTGTTTATTTTATCGACGTCATTTCTCATCGAATCTTCTCAACCCTTCAGACAACACTTTTGATCTTTATCTTTTATCGTTCTTCAATGGTCGACTTTCATTCACACAAAAGTTCTTGAACTTTCAAATCGTACTTGTGAATAAATTATCCTCAGTTTACAATTCTGAGCTATCCACAGACTTCACATAACTCTCAACTGGGTTGAATATTCTTTCTTTTTTAAACTGATGTGTTATTATATTTAAGTACCCTTTTATCACTATACTGCTTATCAAAAAAATATCTTGATTCATTTATAAATTTCCTGGTATCTCATATGCAATGTACTGAAGACTCAACTGTATGAATCATCCTAAAATTAGTTTGAATTTTATAAACAGCGCATGCGTCATTCATTTTAATGTAAGAGACAGGTAAGTGAATATGTCGATTGCTTCAAAGCAACTATTTCGGTTAATTTTATCTTAAACATTTGATCTGTGACATAAAATATTAGTTTATATCCTTCCTCATTAACTTTTTAAGTGAAATGTATAGGAAGCGGGTAATTCTTTCTCCAACTGTATTTTTAGAGAAAGAAGAATATTAGAAAAAGGGTACTTAAATGTATTATACCGTCGACCAATTCGTCAAAATCAAAAGACGTCGTTAAATGCCGCGGTTTGCAGCTAACAGTGGAAAACTGTTTCCGCGCGTGTTCGAGCACAATTATTATAACGATCACAGAAGAGAATATAAGAAACTGCTGAAATGTTTTCATCAGATAGTATTATTTCCATTTTGAATCTTTCTTTATACAGGGAATACAAACAAATGTCTAGGTTTTCTCTCCCATACTTTTTTTTTATAATTACATATTTTTAAAGGAATAATCAAACATTCAGAAACAAGCAGTCATTTCAATAGTTTATGGTAAGAATTTTTCTCATTCATTATTTAACAAAAATAAATATATAATAAAAATTTAAAAAAAAACGAAATTAATATTGTTTTTTTATTATTCATTACAAAATTAATTGTTTAATAATAAAATTGTGCATTGTCTTTTTTTTTCTTGTGGATAAAACTAGATTAGTTGTGTAATTTAGAAATCGAAAATAGAAATTTAAAGAAAGATCTTTTCTCTGAGGAATAAGTGAGTGAGTGAATATTAACGTCGCACTGTCTTAGCAACAGGAGGGCTTTTGGCGACGGTCCGCGTAATTTTTAACCATGGTCAAGTGACGCGGACGACACCTGAGCTGGCACCCCTCTCCTAACTACCACACCACATCAACGGGAGGACATTTGAGCTTTCGACAGATTTAACGTGCATCGCTCTGAGGAAAATAAGACTGAAAAAGAGTTTTATACACGAAAAAGCTCGTGTAACGCTGGGCAAAACAATGAAAAGAAACTTGTCTGTCAAGGAAAAGAAATTGAAGACATTTCGCAAAAATTTTTTTAATGACATAAGTATAGAAATCACACACATCGCGCATACACCCTCACCCAGAAGTGCTGGCATCGAGAGGGAAAAGGGTAATTTCTATTGGGATAAAGTTATACTCCCGGAAAATGCCCTTGCAACGCCGGGCTGAGCGGAGGAATAATATACCATCCGACGGGGCGAAGAGGTGGAAGATATTTCGAAGAAAAGGATTTTAATGACGTTGATAAAGAAATCACACACACACACACCAGGGAATGCTGAAACCGAGAGGGGAAGGGGAAATTTCCACAGACATAAAGTTATACACTAGATAAAGCCCGTGCAACGCCGGGCCATGCAACTAGTATGGGAATATATTTTGAATCGGTGACGTTTTTTTTGGTGAAATTGGTCGACGATATAATACAAAAGCATCTAAAAAAGTTGTGAACTAAAGAAAGCAAGAGTTGTCTTTACATATTTTGCTTCTTTCTTTGGAAAATCACAAATTCTTAATCTGGTGTGATGTGGAACTTAGGGAAACAAAAACTAGTTCAAGTATCATTCTCGTCATTTGATCATGATTCTGAATTACAAAGTCTGCCGTCCATTAAACTTGGTTGTTCTAGAATTAAGTTAACGCAAACCAACTTAATGCAATAGAAGAAGAAAATGGCAACTATGTTGCTGTGTCATTTAATTAGTAAATTACTTTTATAATTCTCATTGCTCTTATTTAATTATTCATGCAAGTTCTGCAAATTGTATAAAATAAGGAAGTATATCTTGCGTCTTCATATGTTTAAAAAAACACATAAAACATTTTCATATATCTACGATGAAAATCGAACTATTGTTTGATTACTTAAATGACAACAGCTTTCTAACGTGCATTTATTCAAAGGTAGTTTACCAATAGATGAAGATGGAAGATCTTTGAATTCTTTTATGGTGAGATGGAAAGAAGTATTTTCTTTTTGAACAACGGAAATGATGGCAGTTATTTCCGGTTCGGTGGCCATGTGTCAGAATACTTTTTTTTCTCTGCAGAGAGCATTTAACATTTACGTGCCTTTTTTTATATTTCTTTTTTGGCAATATTCCGAGATGCTCCAGGTTGAATCTGCTGTTCGCAGGGGGACTTTCCTGAATTTAATGAATGTGAATCAGTTTCTATTTTCACAGAGTGCGTTGATACTGACTCTTAAACAAAGGTAAAACATTACTTTTTCGTCAGAGTTTCAATATGTGATTTGACGGATTTTTTTGAACTACTTAAAAAAATAATAATTGGAACTTGTGTTATGACTTTATTATCGTTATCTATTGTAGATATTCATTAAAACTATTTCAGGTATAACGAAATCTGTATTTAAAATTGTATTATTTCTACAACATTTTTTAAAAAGTGAGTAATTTTCAGAATTTTTTTGTGATTGCAGTTACAGTAATGCTCTGATTATATAAATTTTAAGTATTAACACAAGCTTATTTGTGTAGAATTTTAATAAGTTTAGCAAATCGTTTCTGGTTGGAAAATAAATATTTCATAGCATTTTTAAGTTCTAAAATAATTAAACTATCACATCTGGTGATGAAATATTATGGAATTCTTAAAGTAAACGAGTCACTAAGTTTTTAAAAAATTCATTTCTTATTAAATTTCAAAACTGTCACATCAAATCAAAATAGTCTGCAAGTACAGACAACTTTTCGAAACATTGAACAGAACTGACTCTTGTATCTGAACGAAAAATCTGTCTCTGCTGTAAATGAAACAGATGTCTTCATATTCTGTTTATTTCTTCGGATATGAACAGAAGTGAAAAAAAGATGCTGAGGAGAGGTTTGAGGAGTTTTCTCTCTTTAAATTTATGGATAATTTTTAATGGCAAATTTTTAAATCTGCAAGATATCACTGCTGAGAAGATGAAAGATGAAACAATTTTATCATGTTTTATCTAGCAATATTTTTTTCATTTTTGTTTTCATTTTTTCAAAATTTATTATCAATGATGTCTACGAAACATGAAACTAGTGTCAGAAATTTTATCGACTTTTAACGAAATTTTTAATTTTTCTTCTGAGTATTTCTCTGGTAGTGTTCAGCAAGTCGTAGGCATGTGTGCATCGTCTTCAGATCCACCCGCATTGAATTAGGTTGCAGAAGATTATTTTAAAATTTATTTATTGATGTTAAACTCTAATTTAACGCAAAATGCTTTTTATTCATGTAGTTTAAAATTTTGACATACTCTAATATATTTCTTTAACAAGGTAAAATTTTCCTAAATGTGAAAATAAAATGATTTAAACATCATATTAGAATGATTGTTCATACAAATGAAATAATAACAAGAATATATATATATATATATATATATATATATATTTGGAGCCAATTAATGTATGTATTGCATGCACAAATGAAAAATAGAGTTTTTTTCTGTAAGAATCTTAGAATACCTGTAAATATCTGCATTGTACGAAATATCGTAAGGTTTATTAGAAAAAGTTAAGACGTTGTAAAATTTCACACAAAAAATGTATAATATTAATGCTTAACTAATTTTATTTGTAAGTGTATTTACTAGACTGTATGGTTTTTGAGGAGGGGGTGGGGTGGATGGGAGGAATAAACAGACAGATAGATTCTTTAGAGCTTTCTTTTTCAACTTCTAACGACATAATAAAATTTAATTTAATTAATTATATTCGATACATATCTTTTTCTCAGAAAGTCTTTTTAAAACATGTTATTTTTTATACTTCACCTTTACAAGTGCTGAGATGGTTTCTATTTTGAAAATATGATATTGAAAAGCAATTTACAAAGACTAGGAATGTTTTATGCAAAATTATGAAAAATAACGCTAGAAGATAGATACAATAGCATTTAATTTTATGAAATACTCAACTTTTAAACTAATTTCACTCATGGAAATTAAATATGCATTCTTTAGATTTAATGTTTAATCAATATGAGACTCTGGACTTAAAATTCAAGGTTCTTTGTAATACAAGAAACGGAAACATTAAATAACTCTCAAAAGGTGGTTGCTGGCTTCTTTCCCAAAAGGTAACTTCACATCATAGCTATTCTCGAGTTCAGGAACTCAATGCAATCATTAAGCTGCAACAACAAAGAAAATGCAATTGCTGTAACTTAGGATACTATTTTAAGTTTGGAACAACAGACTAAAAACGCTAATGTTAGGGTTTAACAGACTTTTCAATTGTAATGTTTAACCATGGAATATTTCCAAAACTAATAAGTCGGTATGTTTTTAATTCAGTTTGTTTTCATCTCTGAAAAACTCTTCAAGTTATTTTAAAAAGAAAATTGTCTTTGTTTTTCAAACATTTAGTCGTCAGATACTTAAAAAATGGAATTCGAGTTTTATTTTTTAAGAAATTTAATTTCCACATTTCCATTCCACTTTTAATCTTTTTATCTATAGTTTCGAATTTCTAAATATGAAGATGTATTTACTGTACGTGGGCTCCCTTATCATCTTTTTACAGTTTTCAAGTTGATTTTGCTGAAAATTCGCGAAAGAAAAGGGAAAAGAGAGAGAGAGAGAAAAAAAGTGTTTTTGTGTGTGTTTTTAAATTTATGAAAGCGTCATTTATTGATCTATCAGATATCTGAAAAACAGACATTTTGTGCAACAATTTTTTTTGTAAAATAAAAAAAGGTTAGTTTTCCTTGTAAACAATCATGCTTATATCAATAAGCATTATCTTAATTTTTAATAAAATTTCAAACAGTTTTAATTGAAAAATCCATTTCTATTCTTTTTGTCTGTTTGTTTCTAATTGTCTAAAACTACAATTCGATTGCATTATGAATAACATTATACATTTTAATTTTTTCTTTGGTATGCTATTTTATTAATTTATATTGTAAATGAACTTAAAAATACTCTTAAAAAGCATTGTGAATTGTACATTATTTTTAATCTAATGGCAACACTAGTAATGCCAAAAAAAAAAAAAAAAGCTATCATCTCAAAAAGTGTAAGCTATTATTTTTTAAAACGTGCTGAATTTCGAACAAAACAACTAACAATTTCAAGAAAACTAATATCTTAAATGCAAGATTGTATGTTTTTTTAAAAAAAAAATTATACCACTCTCTGTTTCAAGTAATTTAATTTTGGTACAAGTATCCATTGAACACATTAATTCGACTTATAAAATTATGCGTATTTTGTTAGAAGACGAGAAAAGGAAAGGATTATGTGCAATTTGTTTGCTCTCAAATGCTACATATGTCTTAGTTAAAATAAAAATAAAATTTTCAAGTGTCCACTTGAGTCTCACCTTCCTTACTTGACGGAGAACTTTCTTTAAGTTGTTCTATATTAAGTGCCGCTCTGTAAGATTGCCAAGTATGCAAATTGAAGTCTAATAAAGAACTCATGATTTAGTAAATTGTGCATGACGTGATTGCTGTAAGAATTAAAGTGGAGAAAATTTAAAGAACCAGAATAATTACCTGAGAACTTTTTACCCAGCTTATACTTTGTATATAATCATACTGCAGTGCATTTAATTAACTCTTTAGTTCAACTTGATGAAATTAGTCATTAAAACATTGGACTTTATGAGATAACCTGAAGTATTAAAAGAAAACGACTATTTACTCGAACAATAAATAACATCAACATGTTTGGTAAAAAAAGACAAAATCGAGTAAATGAAACTGAATAAGCAAACCGTCTGAACTTGAAAGATTACGCATAAGTACAACTTTAAAATAAATTCTCTATCCCAAGCAGTGTTCATGGAAAAAGATTAAAAGGAAATATAATATAGATAATTAATATTATTTTAATTGTTGTAAAATGTGTACAGGCCATTGTTATTGAGGTGTATGACAAATTTTAAAATACGCAAAGTTTTAATACTTTTCTTTATATATATTTTTGCAAACATTGTTCTCTAATAAGTATTTAAAATATATTAGGATTTCTGAAGTATTAAAAAGGAAGGCATTAATTTTTCATAGTATTACTAACTTGATTACACATGTAAGCTTTTTAACAAATATTTGCCATTTGCAAATAGTCCATATCCAACAATTATATCTTATATAAATTAAAACCTCATCTCTCAAAAATGTAAATTCTATCAGAAATTTAAATTTGTCCCTTTTTTAAAACATTTTTTAGTATTTCTTGGCTAATCCTTTGACCTTTTGAATCAAAATGCTATTTAACATCAGGAGTTTTTAAGTTGTAAAAGCTGTAAAAAATATAAAGTGTCCAAAATTCCATACATCTATAAAGAATTCTTGTATTTTTTTTTTTTAAATTTCGTAATTAAGACATTAATTTTCATGAACCCAATAATTGAAAATTTTAATTGAATCACTTTTCAAATTTAAAATCTTAAGGACGAAATATCTGAAAACTGGACATGATGTCTAAAAACAATATAGCTTGCCATTTGCATTGTCGGTGCATTGATTGTAATGAATAATTTATATCTAAATGTGAAAGAAAGCCCTTGCGGCTCATAGTAATTAAATACCACACACTGGCCTCCATAAAATGTTTATTCGATAAATACAGGCCTCCCATGTCATTTTGGCTGTTGAAGAATCATTATTTTGACCACGTGCACATGCTTTACTGAAGCTAATTATCACTTTATTGGAGTAATAAAGAGTACCGGCTCTCATCTCTTATGCACAAAAACCTTATCAGTCTTAATTATTTTGATTTTTAGACTTTTAAAGGACAGTCTTGGGACACAAAAATAAGGTATACTTAGTTTTGTGTTATTAATTTTTGAATGCATTATGAAGTAATTTAAAACTTATTTAAGATAACTAATTGAACTTAAAATGCTTGGGAAGGCTAAGGTGACTTCTAAATCTTACATTTTTGTATTTGATTTAAGCAAATAACAAGGTCGAAACTTTTATAAAAGTGTTTTACTCTTTATGTTTATAATACTCCCTTAAAAGGAAAGATTTATTAACTGCATTTTCAACTACAAAATTTAGACTTTGTTAAATTGTTCTAAAAATAAATACGTGAAATAATTTTTTAGAAAATTTGCTATAAAATTCATATTGTGTTCTAATCAATGCTAAAATATCGTTTGATTTTTTGAAAAGGTCATTTTATGGCGACCATTTTATTGAAAAAAAAAGTTGTTTTGAAAAAAATAATTAAATAAATTTAATTTAAAGTGAATTTAAGATTAAATGAATTCTTCTCATCAATGGAATTCCTACACTAATAAGCATAAATTGAAATATACCTATTTCAGACAAAAAAAACACTAAGAAGAATCTTTAGAAGGCTAACGGTTATTTACGTTTTTTAAATATATAAATAGATTTTAATATAGTAGTTAATTAATTTATATTATAGTTCCTTTGTTAAAAGAGAACTATATATATGTATCAAAAGGATGGGCTCCTAGTTATTCAAAACATCAAAAAGAATTTATGTAATCTCAATGCTATGCATTTTTTAAATATGTGCATTGACACTGATGTACTTAATATTTATATATATTCAATAGTATTATTTTTTTCATTTAACGTAACACATTTATATATTTAACATCAGTATTTAAAATGACAGACTGTTTTAATTAATAACGAAAAAAAAATTTGGTATGCATACAAATTGCTCTAGAAGGAATAAAAATTTTGAATTGAAATTACTGGAAATAATATTAATTACTCATCACTAAACTTGTTTATAACGAGTACATTTCCTTGCGGCGAGATGAATCAAAATTGCTGATCTATCTAGGAAGATCTATCACATCCACCGAGTTTAAAGTAATAAGATTTTCGTAATGATGTTTTTCTTTCTTTCTTCCTTTTTTTTTTTTTTGAAGCACTATCTCCAAAATATTTTGCGATATTGACTTCTTTTTATCAAAAAATCAGTTATCTAATTTTTTGCTCGTAGGTTTCTGCAAGCTTTTTCGTAGAATTTGTTGTACGCAACCAAACGAATCTTCAGATATTGTTGAATTTTAGATCGAGTGTACATACAGATCAATATCTAAAAAATAATTTTCTGGATCTGTGCTAACTTTCAGGTCCCAAGAAGTTAAACTAGCATTTATTTATTTATTTTTTATTGAAAACAATGATAAAATCCCCGTGCACCACAAAGCATCACACAGGGCTTACAGAAGTAAGTGTTAAGCACACAATACAAAAGAATAAAAAAAAAAAGAAAGAAAGAAATTAAAAAAAATAAAATAAAATAAAACAATATCTTGAGGTTAGGAAGAATTACAAATACTCATAACAAACTCACTGAACTTTTTTAAAGTACTTCTGGTGGAAACCAGTTGAGGAAGATTCGGAGGCCAATTTACATTAAGTCCCTTGAATGCCAGTCTTAGGATATTCCGTTCTCTTCAAACTTGGTACACAGAAGGAGCACATGCTCTACATTTTCCTCGCCACCAATATCGCAATCACAGGAAGATGACGGAACTAAATTAAATTTGTTCAAGTATTTTTAAAAATTGCCATGACCAGTTAGAAATTGGGTTATTTTGTTATTGGTATAAAAATGATGGCAGGACAGTCTCTCATTAATGGTTGGAAAAAATTTCTTGTTACGCTCCCATTATTTGATGTAAGATATTCTTGGTTCCAAGACTTCACCATCCTTTCCTTCATAATCTTCTTGTAAAATGACTTAGGAATATTAACGGCAATGTCAATTTTGCGCTTGGTTGCAGCCTTGGCTAGCCAGTCGGCCCGCTCATTTCCAAAAATACCCGTGTGTCCGCGAACAAATGCAAAATCTATTGAGATGTTTTTATCTTTTAGGCTTTTCAGTTGCTTTTGGATCTCGATGATTATGTTGTTAGATGAAGAAATACACTTAAGAGAATTCAAGGAGGAAAGAGAGTCTGTACAGATGAGATAGTTTGAGACACTATTTTGTTCAGTGATCCATTTAATGGCAAAGTTTAAACATAAAAGTTCAGCTACAAAAACTGTGCATTCATCACGAATTCTAAATTGAAAGTACTCGGATTCTACACCACTCCTGAACACAACAAAAGCGAAAACAACTCTGCCAGCAATTTTACTACCATCAGTATAGCAAATAACAGGGAAATCATCAGTATTTTTGTCACTGTGCTTTATAATATTGATGGAATTCCTCTCTGAAGGATGAGGGAGAAAACATGGACACATAGTGCAGTCATAATTAGAGACGGAAGAAGCAGCGAGATTTTCCCTAAAAGCAATATTATGAAGAATAGCAATGTCGATTGGAGGGAATCCAGAAATAGCAAAAACTGACTCGTAACTTATGGTACGATAACCGCAAATGACCCGCAAGAGCATCCTTCTTTGTATGCGTCGCAGATATTTAGAATTCATCTTCCTTTTAAGTGCCTCGCCCCAAACTCTAGAACCATACATAATGAAAGGTTCGATTCCTTGCTTATAAATGAGCGAATGTACGTTGAAATTTATACCGAACGAGTTACGTGCAATGCGATTTAGTCCACGCTGCAATTTGTCACATTTCTCTGATATGTAATTTAAGTGCTGCTTCCAAGAAAATTTAACATCCAGAAGAACCCCAAGATATTTCATTTGTTTTACCGTAGTCAAGGGAGTACCATCGAGATGCAGCTGAAATGCATCATAGCAAACGTTTCGTTTTTCAATAGCTATGTGACTCTGGTTTTAACAGGATTAAAATCTAATTTAAAATTCTTTGACCAATCAGAAGCGAGGTTCAAAGTTTCAAAGCTGCAGCGAGATCCCTACCTTGGAAACAAATTAAAATATCATCAGCAAAAGCTATGGCTTCACAGCAGGCAAGATCATAAAGTTTAAATAGAAGATCATTGATAATGATATTCCAAAAGATAGGTCCAGAAACAGATCCTTGAGGGCAACCCCTTTCAAGACAACGGATTGCAGAAGTCGAACCCAGTTGCATTCTGTATGCATTCTGTAGCATTTAAATGATGAATTTTTCACTCCCTCTCTCTATTATGATCGTTAGTATTATAGTCATTCTCATCAGGCGGTTTATCAATCACTTATTTTCCAGTGTATTCAATTTGCTTAAAACCTTCTCTAAATTTATTAGTGATCGTAGCAATCAGTGAATCTAAAAACATTTTTTCCTTGGACCATGCTATTTCAAAACCATGTAAATATAGATTTGTGTGCATATTTGCTACGGATTCCAAATTATTTTTTGGGAGAGAGGAATTTTTCCAAATCCCCCCTTTTTTTCTCATTTGATAAGTTTGATTTTAACAAATAAGCAGCCATTATTAGCAAGATTTTTTTTGTCACTTGTTGATACAACTATAAATATTATTATTTGAGATGTTATATATTTCACAAACATTATTTTCAGAAACCTTTGTGTAGGTTTTTTTGCAACACGTGTTATTAAAGGAAAAGCAAATCATATACGAGTATACATAGCAAACACAAAGATGTATTTCTATTTTTTTTTTCGTTTGTTTTAGCATTGTTAAACTTATGGCTGTTAACTTATTATTTTTTCCTAATAATCCCTCTTATTTTTGGGATTATAAACAAAGAACCCTTTTATTTTATAATTAACTGCCCATTAAGATTTGGTTTCTTAAGTGCAATAACAACTTTCTTAATTTTGACATGCATAATTATCCCAATAGAGATGAGTGAATGGTTCGAATGAAAAACCATCGGCAAGTACTCCAAAAAGCGCTATCTTTCAACGTCCAGCCCATTCATAAGTTCTGCAATGTTGCATGATCATTGGTTTTTCGCAAAGTGTCAAAAAAAATGCACTTCCTCGAGTCTAGAAAGTGTCCTTCGGTGTCTGATGCGCAACCCCCGCTGCAGCTCTTTCTTGCTGTTTTTTTTTCTCTCGGCATCTTGCTATTTTGGGTCGTGACTTTGGCGGAAAGAAATAGGTCTCTTGTGTAGGATGACAAACCGGGCCGTTGGGTTGGACGCTCTACTCATTTCACTTTCCCCTTCTTCCTCTGGGATGGATAAGGACGCATCTGACAAGGAGGTCCTTTGTCCATTCCTTGTGTACACTGGATTTTGCACGCGTTGCCTGAGTATCTGCTTTCTTCTCCCTTTTGATCTCATCGCTTTTTTTCCTTCCATTCTATTTTTTTCTTTCGATTATCTTAATGCTCTTTTTCGGGTGATGAATTTTGATTTGAAAAATTCACTTTTATTTTTATTTCCCTCTGAAAAGTTTATGGACCCTTACGATCTCTTCCTTTAGATCGTTGTACGTCCTTTCACATTTTTTTTTTCCTTTTTAAATGTTGGCGCTCTTTTTCTTTAGATGAAGTTTAATTTAAAAATGTTTATTAAAACTTTTCCCTTCTCTTTCTATTTAGATATTCAAGAGCTATAATATTTCCAGATAACGTTTGTTTCACCTAATCGTGTTGAATCTTAGAAGCGTTAGGATTGATTTCCAGATAGCGGCTAGCACTCAAAGGGGGAGGGGGGTTCTTTTCAAGGAATTTTTATTTAGATAAAGTCAATGAAATTATTTTTCGTTTGATTCAGAAATTAACGACAACTTATTCATGAATTCTTGAAAGATTTTTGACCTCTCCACAAATGTCTGTTATATTCCTGGATCTGAAAAAAAATCGACTTCCTTCAATTTGTTGAAATATTTTTTTCATTTGAAAGACGAATGTAGTTTTATTTGCTTTTGAGTTTCGGAAATCTTAGTTACGAAATAAGATTACGAATCTCATTTAAGGCTCTTCTTGTTTTCATTTTAAAACTGAAGTAATTTAAAATTTAATATTCTAAATGTAACCACACACTGTATTAACTTTCTTGTTTACTTCCTTCTGTTTCTTTTTAAAAAAAATTATTTTGTCAAATAAATAAAATAACATCGAAAATATTTTGATTACTATTATTAATTAGGAAGGCCCTATGGCTGAGTGGTAGCGTATCGTGCTTCATCACCACACTCTATCCTCAGGCTGGGCAAGGTCGACTCAGCCTTTCATCCCTTCAGTGGGTCGATAAATGAGTACCAAGCTTGCTTGGGGACTAAACACATACTGGGGATTTCGCTTCAGACTGATCACCTGATTGTAACATCTGCTCATGCACTTCAGCACCCAATGGTCACGCATACTGAGATGGGCACAGTAGGTCTTGGCCCTCATGGGCTGTTGCGCCACTGAGTTTAGTTTATTATTAACTAGATACTTGTTTAAAACATTCTATTTTGTTATCGGCATTCTTTTAAAGTTTAAGTGAGATAAAACATCGAATTTTCGGAAAGGAGTTACATTTTAACTACTTGAAAATGTGTTATATCATTGATATGTATAGAAATAGAGACTTCATGTAGTCACTTGCTTTTTCTTTTTTTTACTTTTATTTATTCATTTTGATTTAGGAGATAACTTTGTATTTTTTATGACAATAAAGAAAATTCTTGTAAGAGAGTTTTTTTTTAATTCATCTTTTCTTTCCACAAATAATTCGTAATAAATTCACCAGTTTCTTAGCAAAGGGAAGAATTAACATCTCCAAAGTACCTATTTACGCATAAAAAGCTTTGTTTTGTTGAAATTTCAGAATATCAATACATGTAGGGGAAACAGGTCTTTCGTGTGTGAATTGATATTTTCGCATTCTTTGTGTGCTGAGTTAACTTTCCAAGTTACTTGAATTGATTTTTAAAAGGTATTTTTAATAAATCATATCGAATTCAATAATGTGCAAGATTGTCTAACTATATGCTACACAAAATTGTTAAACGTATAAAATAAAACAAATCTTGAGTTATCAATCAATTTTTCACATATGTTCATATTAATTGTCTAGTTTCTGAGTGGAATGTATTCTTATACTGTGACGGGGCTATTCGCGAGATTTCCGAACTAATCCTCTTGGGAAACTTTGGGGCTAACATTTATACTCATTCACAGCCTTTTCAGGAAAAACACGAGATAGATATATGTTAATTAGTTCGACTATATAAAGTCTATATATATATATATAGGTTTTGTAAATGTAAGGGAGAAGGAGCCGCCAAGCTGTCACGTAAGTTAAATATCGGAGAATTACTTCATGAACTTAGCGCGCGTTTAATAGGTATAAATTATAAGAGTAGATTGTTAGATTGAAGATAGTAGATTCAGTACCGACCTGAGGTTAGTTAATGATCGTCTCCTTGTCCATTTCTAGTAGTCGGGTTTACTTAGAATTGAGTATTAGGATTAATCGACGTTTTAGGAATCACTCCTAGGTTTCTTCTTATAGTTAAACTTGTGATTGTTTAAGTGTTTGTCAGTACTTGAATAAATATATTTGTTATTATGGCGTTTGTTGGTGATGCTATGTTTCCTCCCACACTTAGAGACGCGCCGGGCAGAGTGAGCGGGGTCCCAGGTAGGACCCCGCCACCACAATACAAAATAATTTTTGACTTCATTTGGCCACATTCTACGTTACAGAACCTTTTGTATAAATATTACTTTTGTAAAACATAGCAATTTTTTTTAAAATAGTTCTTTTCTTCTTTAGTTTACTCTTTGAATATTTAAAGTACGTTGTCGATCAAGAGGATATATACACCTCAAACGGTAAGTTACTGCATCTTGAAGAAATGCGAGAAAATAACATGAATGGTAAAAATAACATTCATATATGCAAATCACTAATAATACATACACTGGAGAACTACTTATTCAGTATTTAACGTGGTACCCACACGTACATCAATACTGACTTCTAATCAGCGAAGAAAGCTGTCGATGAATCCACCATTAATAATATCCTATGATATTTCGCTTTATACCGAGATTACTGTAGATTTCAATTCCTTTTTGTTATGGCGCTCGATGTACCAGACATACGACATTAAAAGCCATATTCTCGATGGGAGAGAGATCGGATGAGGCCACCTTTCAGAGAAAAATGTCAATTCAATTCTAGCTATTGAGAGTTCATAGTGCGACATGAGATGACCATTGTCTTGTTGGAATAACTTGCTGTGGGTGACCTGTACAATAGCTGTACTATTTGCAAAACAACTTGTGTAGTATATCGGTCTGATGTTAAACTGCCAGCGATGTGCGTAAGGGCTTTCATCTGTTCGAATATGATGCCACAATAAATTATGAAGAGTGGGATTTGCTATATAATATGGGTTGGTGGTAACGTTCTCTTGGATTCCGTTGCATCCGTCCACGACCAACATTCCTTATCAATAAAATCGGGACTCATCTGGAAAAAGTACTCGATACCATTCGTTGGTCCAGTGGTGGTGATGTTGACACCGTCAGGTATATGCAGCCCCTGTGCTGATTACTTAAAAAAACTCTAGTGGTTGCATGTGAGGCTGCCATGATCTTAGCCTTGCCCCATGCAACCTGTTGCGCTTGATTTATCTGCTGACAGCTGCACCCTCTGATGATGGTAGTTATGGTTGAAAGTAATGTGCCTTGTTAAACGGATTTCGATGAGCCATTCGGAGAATCTGCCTGTCAGAGCGATCTGTTGTGCATCTGTGTGATTCATTGCCGCTTTGACATGTTCTCAGATGATACTGTACTTATCTTGCCTCACATCGCTGAATTGTTCTCACATCCTGTCCAACACTAGTGGTAATTGCATGCATCGACAAATCATGCAACTCCAGAATACGGTCTTGTTCTGTTGACAATAACTACTAGTAGTACTGCTCGCTGACATTTCTGAGGCATATCCTACGCTCTTTCAATGGACTCGATGCTGTAATCCTGATGCCAATAGACGGAGGGAGCCTGTTTCGGGCTTTCATAGCCCAAAACTGGGTATCATGTGACTAGATGTGAACGGAAATTTAATCATTTGTATATGTTTTCTACCTCTGTCTATCCTGTAATTTGCAATTAGGTACCTGAATATGTTTATGGCGTTGCAATTTCACTTTTGGCTGCATATATATATAACCTCAAAATAAAGTGTAGCTGGAGGAGCTGATGTACGTTAAATCTGTGAGGTTCACATTGGTTCTCATGTTGGCTTGGTGGAAAAGTTTGGAGAGGGAATTGCCAGTTTAGTGTCGTCACTTGACCGAAGTTCCAATTACGAAGTCTTCGCGTGTCTTCAAAATGCTTGTTAATAAAAATTCAAATAAAAAAAAAATCAATGTTCAAAGTAAAATAAATAGCAAAAATTCTTCAGCTAATAAAGATTTATTTTCTCAGCACTTATTTCTTTTCTCAAAATATTGGTGCAGACAAGAAATGATCATTCGTCATGTTTACAATAGCCATTTTACGCATTAAAAAACATCCATTGTATCTTCAATGAATTATTAGTTAAAAATTTGTGGAAACAATTATATATTATTAGCTTGCTAATAACGCATTTTTTGACATTTTAATGGATTATTAAAAATTGATGAATAGTCATGAATTTTTTTTTATTTTTTGTCTAAAGTTATTGAGTAATAGCTTTTTTTCTAAATTTTTATTCATAGATGTGTCTGTTAATTATCATGAATTTAATTGGTAGTTTTTCATGTTAGATGGATAGCTGCAATTTTTTTTAAATGTACTTTTAGATTGAAATTTCATTTACATTTAGAGTGCAATGAAAAAACTGCATTAATTATCTTTGAAGGATTTTGCTGAAGTGTTGATTGCAAATTATGCATATTATACTTTTAGAATTAATCCTCCATTATTAATATATTACAGACCCAACGCTATAAAACTTTTGAAGATATTTTTTACAATACATTCTACGTTAAAAAAATGCCTTGCAACTCACAAATACTTTTATTGAGCTTGCCCCACTAACAGATAAAAGTTTCCAGGAATGATTTTCGATTTTGTTATTACATCTAACAATGATAATATATTTATTTCTACTCTTTTTGAGATTTATATTGTCATATTCATGTGCAAAAATAAATAAATCTTAGTTCTTTAAAATTCATCAAATGTATGTATTATTCTTTTTCTCTGAAATAAATCCTTGTTTATTTTCATAGATTGGTATTAAAATCATTAAAATTATTATTATTTTTTGGGGTAAATTATGGAAACAGATATTTCTAAATTTTACAAAAATGACTTCTAATTAAATTCATGTGTCAATATCCTGTTGGTTTCTTTTTTAAAATGCTAGTGGTTTGAACATCAGTTTTTTTTCTTTTTTTGATGTTTGGTAACTGAAATTCATAATCTTCAGAATTGAAAATACATTCACTGTAATCAAATCCGGAGGCCTCTTCGTAAGTACCGTGGGAGAAAGGGAAAAAGTAGACCACACATGAAATTCATTTCTCCGAATGGATTCCGTTTGGAATTCTATGTGTTGAAAAAGCGCAGGGAAAAGAAAAAGAAATTCTGAGAATATCAATCTTGAGTTTCTGAGATCTTTCAAATCAAATTTGCTTAGGGTGCTTATGTTACTTGTCGCAATTTTATGCCTTATTCATCATATACTAAATTAGTTTGAAAAAAAAATTTTAAATTTTTTATTAAGTATATTTTAATTTAATGATTACTTTTTTATTCTTTTCTCATGATTTAGTTTAACACAATGGCATATTATATTTGAAATTATTAACGTACATTCTCTGTGAATTTGGAAATTTGAGAATGTATGTTAAAGGAATGCTTCAGAGATGAATGGAAATGAAAGGCTTATATTAAAATTCAAAAACCTGAAATTAAACTTATCTTGCATGATTAGCTTTCAAAAATTTAAATGCATTACATAAGAAAATTAATCATATTATTTTTTGTTTCGTGTGTGAAACGTTTTAAGTTAAATTGATATTTTAATAATTTTATAAGGGTTTATTGTTTTGAATATTAAATTCAAAACTTTTTGATGAAATTTAATTACCATTAAAGGTAGTACGATATTCTTGAAATTGTAATCTTCACAAATTTTAAGTGGCAGGTGTTCAAGAAAAACAAGTAAAATTTTGAATTCTGATTAATATTCCCTGTAATTATAAATACTGGATAAAACTGAGTTTAAAACTTTTTGAATTTATTATATGAATATAGTAATTAAGTTTCATTAAATGCGCTATAGAAAATATTGGGCTAATACATTTCAAACCTCAAAACATACGTGTTATTTTGGTTGTACAATGCGGACAGTGGTGTTCACAAGGGGGGAGGGTGTTTACCCCCATATATTTTTAATTTCAACAGATTTTTAATTTTACCATAGATTACGCCTCGGTCTATGGTTTTTTTAGAATGTAACATCCTCTTCCCCATCAGAGAGGTATTTGTACGCCACTGAATGCTAATAAAAGAAAGATCGCATATTATTGAAATATTTCATTTAAATTAGATGCAAAACTTGTTATTCCGATTTTTCAGATAATATCTTCAAGACTTTGTAGGCTCTGTCCTGATGCTTTTAAGGTCCTGAAATATCTATTATATTATAGCTTGAATTATATTATTCAAACTTTAGTCATACTCTACTTAAGCATTATTTAGAATCAAAATTTTTTTGAAATTATCATTTTATGATTCAAAATGGTAGAAGCTTTTCATATAAAAATTCGTTTTTAAAATAAATACATCTCATAACAAAACTCAACTATAGACATTTCAAGCAATTGAAAGTTGATTAAAATTTTAAAAACTTGGAAAATGCACTAATTTTTTTTTATTAATCAGACCTTACAGATTGATTAAACTTAACTGATAGCAAAAACGATTTAAGTTGTAAGCAATTTTATATCTAAGAAATATTAAATGTTTCTACTAAATTTCCCTAAAAGTTTCTGCGACATAGACTCATTGATTTGACTAACCCGTTATTCCTGTCATTTCTTGACAACATTAAAGAAACAGTATATATTTTTTTTAAAGTGACATTTTATGTTGATAAAAAAGGAGAAAAAATAGAATATGTGTCCCCGCCCAAATTCTATAGAATCCCAATTAGTTATTAAGAGACTATATTTAAGGAAAATTATAATTAACTAGTCAATAATATATCCCTCACAATTTTTATATAACATATTATAGCTTTTTTTTTTAAATCTGGGACTAATATGTTATTTTTTCTGGCTCCTAAATATCATTAATCATTCATGCTAATAACACGATGTATTGTTAGATATCTATAATCAAAAGAAGCCGCACAAATGCATTCTGTGCTAAGAAAAAAGATACTCGCGTTCAAAATTGGCAAAACTCGTTTCTAATAATCGATCTAGAACAAAATCACTCTTTTTTATAATCCCCTAGAGGTTCTATTTATTTTAAATTGGCGTTATTTGACAGGCTTCACTAAAGCTTTTTCTGTCGTTATAACCTACGAGCAAACCACCGTGTGGCAGCCGTGAAGACTAATTTCAATGGTCTACTCCTCGTTTGTTAAATTCGTGTAGATGACTAGTTAGATAAAATGATTATAATAATTATACAGGTAGAATTAGAGTTCAAAAGACTGATGAACTCTAAGTAAATTTTTAATTTAAAAGAAACGTTTCGAACGGGAAACGTAAAGTTGATTTGTTACATGCTGAATGAAATATTATTGAATGATTATATGCCCCTTTTTGTAATTAATTGATTCTTAATTGATTTTAATCATATATAATTGACGTAATTTATTATTAAAAATATATATCAGAGATAATAAGTAAAAAATCATAATATTTTGTTTTGAAAAGTTGCTACATTTTTGTAAGTGTTATATCTGAATTAAGATTAATAAAAAATTTTAGTATCTTAAAATTCAAAACTTATGCAGTCAGATTATTTTAGTGGGGATGAATTATTTTCTTCTGTGTATTCTATAAAAGCATAAATGTATGTCCGAGAGAAAAATTTTACATATAAAGTTGTCAAAAATTGCAGTAGAAAACACCAAAAAAAAGAATTCAGGATTGAAATCTGTGTTTAGTTAAAATTCATTCTGACTATAAATCCGTGAAATGTGATTTTAATAAAAGTTTAGAAGAATTTGTAGGGGCCGTGGGTAGCCTAGTGGCTAGAGCATCGGACTCCAGACCCGAGGGCCTGGGCTCGATGCCCGATGCCACTAAATACCATCGAGCATAGACGGAGTACGTGCTCGTTAAATCAGTGGGTCCGAAAGTCTTGTGGACGGTCGCAGCAGAAACCACGAGTGCAGGGGGCTGGAGAATATTTCCCTCCCCTTCAGTTCCATGCCGAAATTGTGGAGGTGGAGATAGGTGGTGTCGCCATCTATCGTTAAGAAGTCCAACATGTGTGTCTCACAGGCAATGGCATCTTTCATTCCTTCCCCGCGGGAAGGACACAACAACAGAAGAATTTGTAAACTTTTAGAATTTTCGTTTTCTTTCAGATATTTTCATGTGTAGTTTGGCTCTGATCTTATGAGGCTCTTTTCTTTCTTTTTTATTAATTGTGATATAGCTTGTATAAATTATATTCCGAAGGAGGAGTATTTTTTAAACTTGATTTCTAATGCTATTTTTAAAAATTAAATGATGAATGTACTGGTTTTTTTTGTAGGAATTTTCAAAAGCACCAAATAGACGTAACACCCAGCGCAACGAAAAAAAAAAGCTACTGCAAAAAAGAACCTTTTTTGTTATATTTATCCCATTACGCAGTCCTATAAGTGGTTATGCAAACATTTAACTTCAGAGTTACTTTTGCATTTCACTGCAAGAAATGTATTCAAATTTTGTTTCTATTACCTTTTTTCTTCTTCTCAAGTTTTGCTGATTTTGCTGTCTGTTGCTTATTT
Organism: Trichonephila clavata; assembly: GCA_019973975.1. NCBI lineage: Eukaryota > Metazoa > Arthropoda > Arachnida > Araneae > Nephilidae > Trichonephila > Trichonephila clavata. The sequence goes on along the minus strand of BMAO01008897.1, from coordinate 71,551 downwards.
TTTGAGACTGAGTGTATATGGTCATGGTAGCGAACTCACGATCATCGTTATTTCTATCAAGTAATGGGTTCGAGTCCCGGTCCTGTACAGATCCTCTGTGTAGATAAGCTGATGCATGTTACATCTGAGATGGATCAAGGTCCTCACATTAATATGATGGGGAAGTTTAGAGAGTGGAGTTCCATTTCAGATTTTGTCCTCATGTTTTGATCATTAACTTTTTTATAAATAATGGTTCAGAATTTCTATCCATTATATTACATAGAATTTCACTCAGTTACATAAACAGAAACGGGAACGGATATCTTGCCATAAAACTGATTAAATCCCGCCTTTTAAAAAGTATTTATTTTATATAGTAATTGAATTTAATTCAAGCAATTTTTTATTTTAAATTGAAAGGTAAGATATTAAAAGTTTATTTTTCAGTTTATTTATTTAGAATGTCTAGTGTCCTATAAAAAAGATGTTTAAAATTTTGTCAAGGTTCTTTTTCATTAAAAAATTTTGGGACACCCAGATTTATATATTAATGAATTATTCAAGGCATATAAATAATTTTACTATCAATAATATGACACTTTTTTTAAAGTATTTGTTCCTATTGTAAGAAATTGTTAAGTTATCAGCTTTTCATTCTGCAATTTTTTATAAGGAATGTGGAATTGGAGCATGCAGATAAATTTTTCTTTCACAATGAGAAGGGGTATGTGCCTAAATCTGCATCTGCTTACAAGGACCAATGAGATTACATGATAGGAAAGCTTCTACCCCATTAGCCAGACATCGCTGTCCCTTTTAATATTAAAGGTCACAGCACTGTTATCATTGTTGACATGTTTGATATTTCTGAAGTTTTATTTACTTAACACTTTTAACTTTTAAATGAGTGGCATAGTGAGAAGCTTCTGCAATTTTTATGCAAGATAAGTTTGATTAGATAAAACATTTAAGTGTCTTTTAAAGGCGTGTCCCTTTAGAATATAAGTAAATGTTTAATTTACCTTTCCGTGATTTGATACATACTAATCACTTTTTAAATTTGAGTGATCATTTTATGTAAAAAGAATTTTAAGCAATTTATTAATAATTACGTTTAGGTAAGTGCATAGAATTTTATTGTGTTGAATTCACAATGTAATTTATTTGTAATGTGGACACACTGTATATATATATATTATATATATATATGAGCCTCGATTAAAAAATCAGATTGTTAGTGACCCAAACTTTTTGGTCAAAGTAATTAATTACAGGTGATGAGAGTTGGTATTACCGATATGAGGCCAAGGCCAAGAAACGTTCTAGCCAGTTGAAGTCCCCCCCCCCCCAAAAAAAAACTAGGGAAGTCAAACGTTACAACGATGGCCATTGTCTTTTTTCTTCTTTTTTGGATGTTCAATGAATTGTGTAACGAGGATTGGTATTTCCTGGTCAAACAATGAACCAACACTTTTATTTGGAAGTTTTTAGACATTACGGTTGGAGTGACAGAAAGTAACGTCCGGAATTTTGGCGATCAGGTGATTGATTCCTCGATCATGACAACGCCTCACCACACACGAACTTGTCTGTAAACCGCTATTTAGACTCTAAAAGATGGACTATCGTTCCCCACCCTCCGTATTCACCAGACCTAGACCCGTGTGACTTTTTTCTATTCCCGTGAATGAAAAAAAAATTCTCAAGGGGAATTTCGACGAGTGAGTGAATGAATATTAACGCCGCACTGTTCAGCTACTCGAGGGCTTTTGATGCCGGACCTCATAATTTTGAACCATGGTCAAGTGACGAGGACGACACCTGATCTGGCACCCTCTCTACTAACTACCACACCACACCAACGGGAGGACGTTTGAGCTCTCGACAGATTTAACATGCATCGTGCCCCTACATGGCCGGTTTTCAGCGGTTCAAGGCTCGAACTCATGACACGCCAGCCACGAGTCCATTGCCTTGACCACTAGACCCACAGGTTTTCGATTATGTGGAGGCTGTAAATACAGCTTGGCAACCGATACTAGACGATATCAAAGCTGAAGAGTTCCGTAAGTGCTTCTAACAATGAAAAAGAAGACTGAAGAAGTGCATTGACTCAAATGGAGAGTATTTTGAAGAGGCTAAAATAGTTTTCTAAAAACTTAACAAATTAACTTTTTAGAGCAAAAGTCCGGTATTCTCTCTTCGTATTTCATTTCTCTCAAATATTAGTTGGGACATTCTATGTGAAATTCAAAAATAATATTCTACACATTATGCTCGAAATGGAATGAGATGAAAAATAAAATATAAAATGTGGTTTTGGTTATTAAAATATATTGGCTTAAAGCTATTGATTATTAAATTATACTCTGATAAAGTTTATATAAGTGAATTACAAATTATAGAAACCTTTTTCATTTATTTAATCTCGTATAAGAGCATTTTTAAAAAAGTATTCCAACAAATCCTCTTAAAAGCAAACTCTCTATTAAAATATTTGACTGAGGAAATTCTATTCTCTTTTGTGTTTATTTTACTCTTTCCTCGTATTTTTCTTAGACTGTATTCTTTCTTATAATATCAAAGTGTCTTAGGGTGGTGTATTTTCACTTGACAATAAATTATCCTTATTTTATGTTTTACTTTTGATTAAATAAAAAATAAATCCTATTGCTAATAAATATCTGTTTATGCGTATCTCAAAAGCAGTTGCACTTCAGAAGTATTACTTTTTTATAGCAGAATGATGTTTTAATCGGGAAATTTTTAGAGAAAGTTAACAGAAAATAATCTCCTAAAATTAATATTATTTTTTTATTCTTTAATGAGAAATATTTAGTGTAGTTTGAAAATATAAAGAAATTTATTTGTCACTGTATTTTGCATTAATTGCTGCAGTGACTAAATTTATTCATAACAAAAAAGAATAAAAGTATGAGTAAAGTAAAGAAAAAGAAGCAAGAGAAATCCAAAATACTTTGTGAGAAGCAGTATGTGAAGCCGATCAGAAATGAAGAATAAATTAATATTTTTCACCGTATGTTATCTAATGTAACTAAAGTATTCAGTGAGGTATTTTAAGAATCTAGCAAAATTAAATCTTGAACTAACGTCGTTAGGACTGTACGAGGGTTTTTGGTGACAATCGTAATCATGAAACACAAGTGACGAGGATAGCATTTTAACTAATACCTTTTTCGTTTAATTTTCACAACTCAACGCAGAAGCCTTGATAGTCCAGTTTCATTAAACATTTGATAGCCTTCCATTTTTTAACGTGATTGCTTTTTAGTTGAATCAAGACACGCGACTCGATTGATGGTCCCGAATTTGTAATTCTGACTATTTGACTAACCTAAGAAATATGGTTTTTCATCGGAATATTTCAAATAATCTAGATCTCTGCAATTATACAATGAGGAACTTTTTAGTAAAACAAATAATATAAACTTTATAAACCGATGCATATATACGGTAGATTATAATTGAAAAATAAATTTAGATGTATTTGTCTAAGTATTTACGTTTTTTTTTTTTATGCTTAATGTTTAAAAATTACAAAGCACAAGAGAAATTAAAGAATTCTCTGACAAAATTTCTGTGTGTGAGAAATTTTGTTAGCGAGTAAGCAATAAAAAGGAAGGTTGAAATAATTAAGAAAATATTCAAGGAGATATATTTAAAAGAGTTGTGTTGATGAAATCTAATTGAATAAGTTAGGGAAAAGTGGATCAACGAACTTCTAGAAAACTATTTATATTATTCCTGCAGTGTAAAGCAATGGTATAAAATTTAAGCTTATATGTATACGGGAATGTCAGGTTTTGTTAAAGAATGGAATTGTAAAATTTAAAAAAAACATTCGTATTTTATTGAGTTGCTTACAGGATAAATTATTCCATTACTTGTCCATAACTATTCTATTGTACAGTATTTTATCACACAAGTTCTTATTAAATCAGTGGATGTAAATTAATAACATAAAGCTAAAAGCACTTTGATAAATGTAACATATCTATTATAACATTATAGGAATGAAAGAGTTTAATAAATAATAAGAATACAACTAAAAATGTAACAAAATGATATTTAGAAATTTTTTTTCAGATTTGAACTTTAGTATGACTTGTTTAAAGGTTAAATATTTATTTTGGTAATGTAATATTTCAGAGTGATTTGTGAAATATAGTTCTAATAATACAATTCACTAATTAATATTTGGTGAATTCGAATTTATATTGTTCTGGCAATATGACAAATTAAAATTAAATTTCTTTATTGTAATTGCATGAGTTTGGGTTTTTGTGTGTGTGTGTGTGTGCAGATTGGTATTCAACATACAGATGCACTTCTTCAATTTCTATTGCTTTAGGCTCTTCTTCGGTTTTATTTAGCTATTGTGATTCAATTTTGTCTGTGCGATATTTAAAAAAAGTTAAACCGTATCCTTGAATATTTTTTGAGCTCTTTTTGATTAAATTCAGATTAAAGGTTTTGAAGATAAAATCGGAGAATATTAAATATTGGTTTTGCTTATTGTCAATAATGTGATTTACTATCATTTTTTTTCTCCATCTCATTTTATTAACAGATTATGTAAATTTCCGAAACTTTGGATCCGAACAATTAACATTTTGCAATACATTTCATTGGTACCTTTGAATTGTTTCCAAATAGTATGTTGGTTGTCTTTTAATGTTTCGAGTCAAACCGACAATTTTAGTTTATTCTGATTTAAAAATTATAACTTTTTAACATCTTGACTAGATTGAAACACTAAAAAACATTCCGATTTTCAAATATTTAAATAAAATGAAATTTTTATTCTTATATGAAAAATGAATTTATCATTAACACAAACTAATTTTGACAAAAATTAATTTTTGTATTGCTACTTAAATAAGCGATTATTTTTTTGGTAGGGAGCTTAATTAAAATCAAACTTCCGTTTATGATATAAAGATTCAAAATGAAATTCATTGTTTATGGTAAAAATTGCAATAAATAAAATAAAACGTTTTAATATTCTAATGTGTTAGAAGAAATATGATTTTCAAGGATCAAATCAAATTTAAATTATTCACCAACAAATATCTTTGTTTTCATTAACAGAGCTTTTTTAATTAATTATGTTGAAGTGTAAGTAAAATGCAATTAATATTTTATGAAGTTTTTGATTTTTTAAGAAAAAATAAAAATGTTTATAAACACACAAATGATAATTCTGCTGTGTTTAAGTAAGCCAGGGGTGGCCAACCTTTTTGGGAAGAGTTCCACTATTTGATAAAAAATAATTATGCGTGCCACTGCCAACTTTTCAAACAAACAAATATGGAAAATTGAAAAAATTTTACTTATAGGTTTATTATATTCTTACACAAATAGCACATTTCTAAAGCAAGTCTATGTAGTCAAAAATTCAAAATAAACGAAAGTACACACTTGGGTTTTATTGTTAATAAACTTTTTACAAGTTCAATCAATTTGGTTAGCCACATAAAATAAAAATAAGCAACTTGAATTATTCAATTCAATATAATTTTTAAGGGCTCATTACTTACTTAATATGGCTTTTGAATTACTACTTTTTTTACCAATTTATCTGTATTAGGATTAGCTCTTGTGGATGCTAACAAAATTAGGTTATTATAGGTGCCCCTCAGCTAGTTTTGAGTGATATTTATTTGATTATTTTCGTAGCAGAAAACATTTATTTACTAACATATTTTAATCCGAATTTTGACATTTTTTTTGTTTGAGACAACCCCACTTCAATAAAATTGTAAAAAATGGTTATTTATCTTTAAAATTTTTAATTTTGAAAAATGGTTAATCTTTCAATTTTTAATCAAAAAGAGTTAATCTTTTCAAAATTTTTATAATTTTTCAGTAAGTCTTCACGTGCCACTGTTACAACTCCACCGTGCCACATTGTGGCACGCGTGCCGCAGGTTGGCCACCCCTGAAGTAAGCGATAAAAGGAAATGCAGACACTATCAACATTTTTTTGAGTTTATTTTGGTATGTGAAGCAGTATGAAATTCAGTTTGTTTGAGTTTATTTGGTATGAGGAAGAATGCTGAATAAAGTTTCTTCTGATTGTTGTTTTAAATATCTGACTTTGACACATTATTCTGAACCAATGAGAAAAGAAATGACATTCATTTGAAAAATGAAAATTAAATATCACTAAAATATTCACAGAAAAGATGTACTTCCTTAGAATTTGAAAGGGAGCATTGGCATTTAGATATTACGGTTTTGAATACTTCTCAATAAAAATTTTAACGTTTTTACATAATCCACGCAGTTTTTAATAGATATTAAATCAATAGAAATATTATTATAATGATAATATTCCTGCAGAATGCTTAGTTCTTTTTTTACATTCAAGGATGCGTAAGATTATTCTCTTATAAGCAAGATTCGTAAGTAAAAATTCTTTTTAAAATTTAAACCTTTTTTTTGTTGTTGATTCTATTCTAGATTTCCAAGAAATAATTTTGATTGTGCTTAGTCGCTGATATTTAAAAGGATCCACTTACCAAGGATAAGTTATGGAGTATGACTAATAAGAAACTTCCCATAAAACCCTGCAGTGTTGTTTTTTAACACATATTCTTTCAAAAAGTTTCACATTGTTCTCCCCCCCCCCCCCGCTGTAATTAGATTTTGCAAATCACTGAAAAAACGCTAATTATTATTTTAAATGAAAATTGGAATGTATTTTTCTTTTTCTCTAGGGAAAACAATTTTTTTTTTCTTGTAGGAGATTGAGAATGGATCCAACTGCGTTCTGCAAATATGGTACATCCATAATAAAGTGAATACTAAAAAAAATATCTCACTTTAAAAAATATTTTAGCTATCTTCTATTTGATAAGCAAATAAAATGTTTTTCTTTTACTTGATTCCCCCTCCCCTTTTTGATTGGATTGTTAAATTCAGAGAAGTTGGGAAGGGCAATATTTATAGTTAAAAATATATTGAATATATTTATAATTCCTGCAATATTTATAGTTAAAAATATATTGAATCATTTAATTAACTTGAAAATAAAATAATCCTGATTTTCTCCGCTATAACTGTTGTGACTTTAGGAATGCTTTTAATTGAAGCCCACCCACACGCTTCACAAGTTGCTACATAGTGACAAGCGGATAAGCGGAACATCAAACAAGAGGCACGAGGGATGTTCCTTATGACTTTTGATTCAAATTTGAGTGCTTGTCCCGGAAGCTGTTTGTTCTTCCACTTGTCAACATGGTCCGACCGAAGACGTTTATCAGAGGCACCGAGATATTGCAGTAAACAACTTCTTAAGCCGAACTCATTAGTTATGAGTCATAATATCCTTTTAATTTTTTTTTCTCCAAAAAATCTCCACCAATAGAAACATCGGATGAGGGAAAAAAATACTCATTTCTGTCGTTTTGAAGTAATTGGCCTCGTTGATGGATAAAATGCCAAGTTAATGAATCGAATCTTCGCACGCTCTCTTTTTTTCTCTTCCGAATTATTTATTTCCGTTTTTCATTTTGCCTTCGTCGCCTAGAGTTCACTTTCTAATCTCGTTTGATCTGTTGGATTAGTTTTATTTATATTTCCTCTCAGTGTGGAGTGAATTTGCAATGAGACTTTAACTTTTTAAGGCCGAATACATTGAAGAGTTCTGTACTGGAAAATTACTACTTTCAAGGCTTGTTGAAGAACCTTGATGATCGATCATAAATATCGCAGCTGATCCATTAGGGTTCAAAAACTTCGGCACTTTCTTCAAGGATTAAATTTTATTTACTCCTCCACCCATTTCATCAGATCTATTTCTTCCCTCCTCCCACGCCTCCATTCTCTTAAATTTTGACTGAAAGATTGCTTTAAGCACCAAAGTTGGTTCGATACACAGTTTGAATGCATTTAACTTGTATCACTGTCGTAGCTAGTTCTGAGTGAGCTCTGTATTAAAATTCTTTCGAGGCTCTTTTTTTAGATATAAAAGCCCTGTTAGTAGAACTGTAGTTACACATGTTGGAAGCCCCGTATCATTGATACGGTGGTAGCTATGCGCCTGACTTGTATGCTCAAAACAATCAATGGTAGAATAATTAAGCCATGCGCATTTCTTGGATGGCTTAAGGTGGGATTTAAGAGGTTTGAAATCGACAATTTTGTTGAAGTTGTGCTGTTTCTTTTTCTCTTTATTAAAATAAGCGCAAACGAGAAATCTCAGATATATTTATTCCATGATGTCTTTCGGTGATCTTGGCTCAGTGATGTAGCGAAGAATACTAGCCCCTCCTTCAAAGTCAGGTTTTGCCTTTAATGTTTTATCAATTGGTTAAATACGTATTTGTTGTCAGTCAGGATTTGGGCCCCTAGAATCCTGCCTTCCCTGGCGTGAGTGAGGATGACTTGGTTCATGATACTTTAGAAAAATGAGCATTTATTTCTCAATCAAATATGTTTCCTTATCAAGCAATTTTTTATAAGGACAAGGTCTCTTCGTTATTTTGAATTATTGTTTCACTCCCCCCCTTTTTTTCTTTTATCAAAAAGATCCTGTTATTTTTGATCATCGTTGGCAAAATGAATAACTGTTTTTTTTATTTTACTTTAGAGAGATATACATCCAAGAAGTCCAAAATTTGATGATACTAAAAATGCATTACAAAGGAAGTTCCTTCACAGTGTTGCGATTCCTATTCAGTAAGGCAAAATTAGCAACAGTAAGGTGCTATCGAAGAGAAGTGAAAATAGTGTAGTGGTAGTATCTATATATAGGCCAGTAACAGCCTCCGGACTGAAGTGCTCATTTTGGTCTAGAGGTATGTTTCGTGCATACGGAACCAAAGATACCTGGATCTAACCACAGGATGTGCACCACTTCTTTGATGACTCTGGTTAAACTAAGAATCAGCGTAATCTTCTGGATTATCGTGAAGCCATCTACCCGCTAAAAGAGCAATCAAAAACTCATCAGACTTACTTGACGCAGCAAACTCGTCAGACTCATTTGACGTAGCAAACTCTTTAGACTCACTTGATGCAGCAGACAAACTCGTCAGACTCACTTGACGCTGCAAAGTCGTCCGATTCACTTGACGCAACTCCTCCAATTAACATCAACAACTCACCATAACAACTATACCGTTCGTTCGCCTATCCACCGACTCGCTGGTGGGGGAGTGTGTAGCGATAGCATCTATATAAACCAGTAACAGCTTCCGGACTGAAGTGATCATTTTGGTCTAGTTGTATGTTGCGTGCTTACGGATCGAAGATACCGGGTTCTGTCCTCCGGATGCGCGCCATTTCAATAGTAACACAAATCAGATATGTAATGAGATGAATGACATCTTAGTAAATTTTATTTAATATATTAGTTCCTTTTATTTTAATTCAAGATGAGTTGAGTATATGCATTAATTAAATTGACGATGGATGAAGAATGGGGAAAACACGAATCTCTCTCTCAAGGAGAAAAATAACTTTAAAAGTTTTTTATTAATTTTTTTTCTTTTTTGGTGACTCGTTTTTAGGTGATCAGCAATAATTTCGAATTAATTAATCCCTTAAATAATCATTTAAAAACAGTTATTTTCCAAAATTTGTAATATACGAGACGATAATAAACTCACTGTACTGTACAAGTTCAGTTGTTTAGTTATATCCCTCTTGCTAATGCCACTTGTCAGCTCGTGAGATTTATTGGTGATCATGGTGATTGTACTAATATGAACGTCATATTGGTAACATAAAATTTTTTTAACTAAGTCAGTTGAACTCGAAATCAAAAAGACACGACGTGTTGCGATTCATAAATTAAAATTTTATGTGAAAACTACCAGAAAAACGATAAAGATTAACACTTAATATGAATAATATATTTCTCGGAACCATTTACGGTTGTTGTAATTATTTGTATTTAACGTATTTTATTTCATAATCTCTATTCAAAAGTAACGATGATATATTTTTTTCAAGAACACGATTTGCTTAGTCAAAACGAAACTTTTTGCAACTAATGCCAGATGCAACTCGCATAAGTTTTAGCTGAGAAAGATGTGTAATAAAAAACAACGTGCTCAGTTCAACATGTCATTAATTTTAATTTAGAATCATGAGGAGAGAGGGGAGCCATCTCAAGTGTCATTTTTCGTCGACCAAGGTTCAAAATTACAAGATTCGTCTCCAGTAGTTTTTATGTTGCTTTGAAGTACGATGGTATTGAAAAAATCAAACCCAAATCAAATTAAAGCCATGAAGAGTCATAAGTATTGATCTACTATTTCCACAATTCATCTAAATTTTATTGTTTTGTTCATTTCAATTATTATAGCAATAGGAAAGAAATATCAGTAATAGAAAATTTACTTTCATTCTAAACATAATTTTGGCCTAAGAGCTAACAATTTTTTTTGTTCTTTTTGTACAGCTTTTTTCCCCATCGTACCCTTCGATTGATAACGAAGTTAAAATATACTCTTAAGATAGAATATTTGTAAGTAACATAGATTGTTTCTTCAGCTATTATTATCTATTCTTTTCTCAGCTGCTCACTTGTCTTTGAAAGATCTTCCTGTAAATGGAAGCTAGAACGCCGTTATTGATCAAACAATCAATCAAATTTAAATTAAGCACCATTTTGAATCAACAAAATATTTAACGCTTTTTGTGCGCTAATTTAAGTATGTTCTGCTTTGATATTTTTTAAACAAAATAATGATCTTTAATACAAACAAATCAACCCATTAATGGGTGCAATTGAGTAATGAATTCGCATATTCTGTCAACAAGTGTTTTCTGAGTAAATAACATTGATCAGTATGGATCAGTGATTCCCAAAATGGTCTATATCGACCCCCAGGGGCCTATGACGACCCGCAAGGGGTCCACGCCAGCGTAAAAATAATTTGGTAATCCATGAGGTATAAATTGGGTCTATACAATAGTGGCTGTCATTGAACCAGACCATGACTTTAATTTTAAAAGAAAATTTAATCAAGTGGAAACCAGATTTATTTATTTAACAGATATATTTATTAAATTTCATGAGGTTAATTTGCAGTTTCTAGGCAAGAGCATAAATTTTATTAAAACAAGAACCAGGACCATCATTTCAGCGTTTCTTGCCAGAATTAAGCTAAAGAGTATAATATTGTATGTCGCACATTTTCACAGTTTCTCAATTTGTTGCTGTCAGTCTGCCAGGAAAATGACGTTTCAACCTACGTTAAACATTTAAATGCCTTTTATTCAGATTTTAAAGCTAGATTTTAGAATGCTTTGACTATGGTGATACCACAGTAGGCAATGAATTCATATAGTCACATCGAAAAAAGAACGTCAGATTGCAAGAGGAACTGATAGGAATAGACACCAACAAAGATCTTGAAGCGAAGCTTAAAAGCTGATGGCAGCATTTTTGGCTTTAAAAAGATATTTCCTATTATTTATCCCAAATTGTGGAATATCATGGGAAAGTTTTTAATTGTGCTTTTTGTAGTGAGAAGTTTCAGTGTGATTTTTCAAACTCAAAAAAAAAAAAAAGACAACATTATTAGCCGATAAGATTTAGAGTTAAATCTGACAAGATTGATGCCAAAAGCTGAGAAATTGTGATTGAAACTCCAGATTTATCCCTCCCATTAAAAGAATTTGTTTGTTGCTGTTATTTTATGTAACAAAAGTTCGATGTATTAATTTAATTAGCATGTACTTCTTAAGTTTTAAACACTATACTTCACTGCAGTTAAAAAATTTAAATCTTTTAAAGTAAGTAGCTGTATACCAGCTGTCAAAAAGACAATTAAGTTGATAAATTTGCAAAAACTCAATCTTAGGTAAGTGGGGGTCTACCCAAAATCGAAAAACTTGGCAAGGAGTCCATGAGACAAAAAAGTTTGGGAATCTGTGGTATAGATGAAGGGGATAAAATAGCCTTTGTTGCTCCTTATCCTACAAAACCTGTAACCAGTGTAGATGATATTATGTGATATTTATTGAACTAAAAGAATATTTACAAAGGGAAAACTGTCCTTGTTGCTTCATACTCTCACTATATGTAAGCCATTGAGCTCTATGGTAAAACATTTTGAAACTTCGGGGAACCTCCTGACCATAGATATTTTTTTTAAGGAAACAAAAAGTAGAGAAGAAAATCTTAAATTCCGAATCGTCAGCAAAATGGTCACCATTCCAGGACTTATGCAAAAATTTATCGTGTTCTTCCAAAAGCATATTTTTGAAAATAAGATGAAGAATTAAAATAGATTAATCAAACTTGAAATCTAATAAGTTTCTGTAATTACTATTTATAATCTCTCCACTCATTATATTTTTTCATTGTGTGTTGCAATTGATACCTTTTGTATATTTTTCCAATCTTAATTTTTTATTATGATTGATACCAAACAAATATTTTGCTTTAAATTTAAAAACTAATTGTAATAAAAGGTTCACTTTTCAATACATTCTGTCTAAACCAATTTTTTTGCACTTAACCTACTAGTTTGATATTATGTCATATGAAGCAATAATACTACTTAATTCCACATGTAGCAAATTCAGTTATTTGCATATAATATCAATTAAGTGATGTCAGTGAATTTATTTATTTGATAAATTCAACCCTGAATCACATTTCTTGGGTTCAATTTCACATTTCTTGATTGTAATTGAGATTTATCTTTAAAAGTCAACTTAAGAAATTTTGATTGTTAATGGTCCTTGGTACTTATGCATTATTGCAAACTATTGGTGACAAAATATGAAACGAAGCACATGGTTGCCAATTCAATGCGTACAATACCAAGTTTTTTATTGAGTTGGTGATTGTTGCGATAATTTTTCAAGTACCTGGTCCTAATAATATGAATATTATTAAAAATTAAAAAAAAATATTTACAAATTAAATGTATAGATGGCAGCACCATTACAAATGTGGTGGGAAAATTTTTAAAAATGGATTAAAAACAATTTTTTTATGTACTGTATTTTCCTGTATATAATCTGCAACTGCATATTATCCACAAAGCCTTTTTTTCAAGTAAAAAAAAAAGAAAAAAACATTGCAGAATCTGCAGCACCATATAATCCACTGCAATTTCTAGGGTGAGTAATCCAAAATACATATTGCTGATAATGTAGTTTCACATAAAATAAAAAGTATACAGTATGATTAAAAAATATTATTAATAAACTGCATAGAAAAAAAATTTTATTATGAAAAACATCTATTTCATCTTTCAAAAAAAAAAATATCTTGAATAATTAAATTTATAAATAATGATTGAAAAAAACCCTTCAAAATCTGGTTCATCAGATTCAGAACTGAATTAATTCAGTACATCCTTACTTAATATATTATCTGAATCACTAGATAATGAGTCTTTGTTGTTAGAGTCATTTTCTTCATTAATATTTCCTTTTCGAAAAGCATTTTTTATTGTATTTTCCGAGACATTCCACGTTTTCAAAACACAGTTGAAAGAATGTTTTCATGCAGATTCAATTTTCTTGTTTTTGTAAAGTTCTTTCCTCCATCGGATATCCATTGTTCCCATAATTTCTTAACTTTTGATTTAAATAATCTATTAATTCCAACATCTAAAGGCTGTTATTTCTTTGTCAGTCCTCCAGGTATTATTACAAATTTTGCAGATAAGGTCTTCAGGGCATTTTTAGCATTCTCACTGACATATGCTTTCATTGTGTCCATGATTAGAAAAGCTTTAGGGTAAAATAAAGAATTTTTTCATTTTTGTCAGATGCTCTGTTGCCATGACATGATTTCTTTGTACATTCAGCCTTTCTCGTCTGCATTGTTTACAAACATCTTTAGGAAGATTTTCTCTTGGGAGAGTTTTTCTTTAAAATATTAACATTAGTCTCAATTTCAAACCATTTGCAGCACAGCATAAAACTACTGTAAATGAAGGTCTTTCACCTGTTTTGTAGTATTTACAGGAATATTGCTTGTTTCCCGAAGATCCATGGTCCTGGCAGGTGATATGTAAAATGACGATGAAACTTCATCTATTTAAAAATTGAATCTACTCTCAAATTATTATTTATTTTTACATTTTATTTAAACATTGACAGTATTTCTTTCAAAACTTTGTTGTAAGCTTTTCTGATGGAGACAGTTTTTTATCAGATTATCCACGACAGCATGGGATATGCACAACAAAATTTGAAGCTTTTTTAACATATAATCCATGGATTATATACGGGAAAATATGGTAGTAATACATAGATTTTTAGTTTACTAGAATTTTCATTCATACTTTGGAAAGAATATAAATGTTCTTTTTATGCATAAACCTTGAATTGTTAGAAATTTTCTTGTAATTATTTTGAGTTTTTGCTAGTTTTTTTTAAAATTTATATATAAATCATAAAATTGTTAAGTGAAATTCATCAAACTTCTATAGTAATGTAAGTAAATTCTCTATTGAGGAATTTTGAATAGATAAAAAATTTGTTAAATTCAGTTTTTTGTTGCATTTTATTTTAAAATTAATAATTAATTTTATTTTTGTTTTAAATGTGTCTGCTTATTTTGCTTATAGCTGAGTAATATCTAGACTTTTTTTTAAATAAATTTTAAAGAGTTCTTTACTTGATTAAACTTTATTTGTGATGCCTAAATTGAACATAGGAGTCTGCTCTATATTAATTTAAACCGAGCTTCAAAGTCCTCATACAGTGTGATGTGAAAGATAGAAAAGTGAAGTAGTAACTCTAAAGTTGTCTTTATCATTAAATTTTGGCTCAGAATTATGAAATTTGTTACCAGTAACCACCATTATATGTTGTTCTAGGGCCAGATTGGAGTTTGGTATTTCTAACTAAAATCAAAATTTTTTTTCATGATTTATATTGTATAGTTAATAAATCTAACTTTGTGAAGAGAGGAGAAGGAATAAACTAAATTAATAGCAAAAGAAGTTTTCTAAATTTGTTTATAACTATGTAATGGGAGATCTCATTTAATTAAGACAACTGTTTTTTTTTAAAATTAAAAGTTAAGTTTAAGTATTATGCATATTTATTGTAAATGAGGATGCAATAAATTAACTGATTATCACACACAATCATGTTCCTGTTCA
Source organism: Trichonephila clavata (assembly GCA_019973975.1). NCBI lineage: Eukaryota > Metazoa > Arthropoda > Arachnida > Araneae > Nephilidae > Trichonephila > Trichonephila clavata. The sequence goes on along the minus strand of BMAO01008897.1, from coordinate 56,456 downwards.
AAAATTGCTTTGAATTCTATCTGTTTTTCAAAATAGTTTTATATTTTCTAAATAAGCATTGTTGTTTATTTGACTATTTTTCATGAATCTGTCTAACATCTGAAGTCTAATTACTGAAATCTAAGAAAAGCTGAATATTATCAAGATTCCCTTGATGTGATATTTTTCAAATGTTTCATTTGAAAGCCAAGATAATTAACTTTTATAATCTTTTCTTTTTTATTCTAAGAATTTTGCTTAACACAATTTCTTATCTAAAGATTCAAACTTGTTTTTTTTTGGTTCTTGCATGGTTCTGTTGACCATGATTATTGGCAAAATTACTGGTGCCTGCCAAACAAGAGTCTATCATTGTGTAATCCAACAATTCTTCATGGTATTCAAAAGTCATAACTAACTCAAAATTTTGTTTCTTAAACCATGCCATATGATGCCAGTTTTTATTTAACAAAAATGGTTAACAGAATAATTCGTAAGTGCCATTTTTTGTTAGTTTACATATTACTACAGAAGAGAAATATTTTCAAATTTTTTACTAAAAATATGTGTATTAAATGGTTGATCAAAGTGTTTGGTAAATCCATTTTCAGATTTTGGACTTAAAAAAAATTCAGTACTTGCATATTAGAGCATCACCTCAGCCAAAATTGCGCCATGTGAATAATTTTTCTTCAAATAAAGCATGTAAGAATCTTTGTGGTTTTGATATCATGCAATGATTCACATGGCACAAATTTTGCTGCAGTGATTGTAATACGTAAGTACCAAAAATTCTTTATATAAAATTTTGAATTTGATTTTAAAATATTATGTATTATTTTTGGTCAACTAATGAGTTATTTAGTTCAATTTTGATTTTAGAAATAGTATGGAAACTTTTTATCTCACATTTTATTCATTACTTTATGTACCTACTAATTAGTCTAGTAACCATTTATCATGCAATCTTCCTTATATGTTAAATATACAAAAACATAAATAAGACAAACTTTTTTTTACTTCTTAAAAAGAATCAAGAGACTTGAACATTTATTTAAGTAGAGTTAATTTTTTTTTCTAGATCTAATTTTGATGTAAAAGTAATTGGGGTAAAATTATATATGCAGCTTATTTTACTGCTTTATGGTTTAGTGTGTTTTGCTTAAGTAATTTTTATTTTATTTCAGGCATGTAAAGGATGTACTGTACAACCATGTATTTGTACTGGAGAAAAAGGCCCACCTGTAAGTATAGCTGAAAGAAAACAATTTTGTGTGATTAATTATGTTTTACTTTTTCAGTAAAATACTTTTTAATAATATTGTCATGTTCTATTAAAGTGGTAACTTTTTAAAACTTTAAAAAAATGTTTAATATATTTTATTTGTAGTCAAATTTATATGTTTCCTGATAAATTAAAAACAAATTGTACCTTATTAATATTTAAACCATGGAACTCCTTTATTTTATCTGCATTCATCTGTTGCATTTATTTTTCAAATTTTCAATCAAATGTATTTGAATTACTTTAACAATAATAATAATTTCTATTATAATTGTTAATTTCAGTGAACATTTTTAAAAATTAGGTATAATATTTTCTAGTAAATAATAGTGGTACATGCATGTTAGCATTGCTACTGCCAAATTTGCACCATGTGAATCATGCTATTTTCCTAATTGGTTGGTTAATTTCAAATAAAACACGCAAGAATCTTTGTTTTGATATGGAGTGATTCGTGTAGTGCAAATTTTGCTGCAGTGACACTAATACGCAAGTCCCATAATAACATTACACTTTATAGCTAATCGGTTATTCGTAATATTATGGAATATTGTACATACTCAAAACTTTTGGCAAAAACTCCGAGAAACGGTAGAGAACATTGTTAGGAATTGTAATTTTGTAAGAAAGCATAGGCAGAAATATTACCTGGACGTAATAAATTGAGAAAAAGACATATGAAGGGCAACAGTAGATAATGATGTAAAAATTTTTCATGTACTACAAAAAGTACAAAATTATGTATAATCTTCACAGGAGGTATTTGTCTCATATCTTTGGTCATCACTGTGAGAAATCCATGTTTCAGTAAGGTTCTGATGTAACTGAGTGTACATTTGATGTACAGTATATCCATCTCCATTCTCTAAGCCAGGGTTTGCAAACTTTTTTGATTGTACACCCTAAAATGAAACTAATTTTAGGTAACCTATATTTATATATAAATACACACACACGTATATCATGAACGTACTTTGGCCTACCTTTGGGGGTACACATATCCGAATTTGGAGACCACTGCTATAGACAATAGATATTTATGTCAGTTCAATATTCATTAAAATATTTATGTTGACTGCACTCAGTCCGCATCCGAAATGAGGAAGCCACACATACCGACCTTAAACTTTGCAAAGATTCTGATGCAATTGAAAATAATAGTGCCACCTATTTGTTTCTGCCTTTTCTTTCCATGTGATTTTGATTCCTAATAATGTTCTCTGCTTCTCTTTCAAATTTGTACCTGGGACACCCTGTGTATACATATACAGGGTGGTCCCAAATCCATGGGAAAAACTTTAAGGGTAAATTAAGGACAATGCAATAATAATTTATTGCATAGGAATGTATGGGGTCAAGTAACAGGGTAAGGTGCAAACAGGGGAAATAAAAGAAAAGAGAAATGGAGTTATCAGTTGGTTTCATTGCCAGTAGAAGGCAGTAGATGTCTAGCTGCCATTCAACATGATAGTAGGGAAAAATTCTGTAGATGGCTCATTAGGGAAAAGCACCATTCACAATTGTGCTGATGTTTATGATGGGAGACTTTACATATGTCAAAAATGCAGATATGCATTACATGTACGTCCAAGTAAATGGTAAGGGCAGAGCTGCACTATGAATGCATCATGCAAAGTTTCTTGATTGACGAATGCCAGATCACAGAATTTTTCAGCAGTTACATCGTCAACTTTGTGAAATGTTTGTTTCATGTCACCAGACATGATGCTGGCTGACAAAGTGCTATACACAGTCCAAGTTTGGAAGAAAGCATCTTAAATGTTGTGGCTGTTAGACCAGAGTTAAGTACAAGAGCTATTGCTCATCATGTAAGTGTGAGTTATCAGACTGTTTATAGAGGGTTAAACGAAAATTGCTTACACCTCTTACATTTTCTATGAGTACAAGCTTTGAATCCGGCAGGCTATCTTCTCCGCCAGTGGGTGGTACAGCAATGTGAGCTGCAGCTGGACTTCATAGTTCATGTGCTGAACAGTTATGAAGAGTTATTGTAAACATTGCCCTTGTCAATAATGCTTTCAATATACACTTTGTCTTTCCGTTTGTCTCGTATTTTTTGTGTTTGCACTTCACCGCGTCACTTGCGCCCATACATTCCTATACAATAAATGATTGTTACAGTGTCCTGTACCTACCCTTAAAGTTTGTACCATGAATTTGGGACCACCTTGTATACAAATTGCAACATATATCTTTATATTTGTTTGATCAAATTAATATTTTACTGAGATGGTATAATGATTATTTTTTTATCAAAGTAATTCAATTTTACTTGAGGATGAACTTGTTTTACTCATACAGATATTTTAAAATTTTCTGAAATTTTGTTTTTAAGATAGATATAAAATAAATTCGAATAACCTTTAAAAATTGTTAGTATTATAGAATTTGGTAAATGCTTTTAAATTTAATTTTAGGAACAAAATAAAAATTCACCTTTATTTTAAAATATTGCTGTTCTTATTGTTTTTGTTATTGCTTTCAGCTTTAAACAGTATATACATATATATAATTATTATAGGAATGAAAGTACAGGAGTAATTTTTTCTTATTTTAAATTTAATAAGTAATTAATTTCTTTGATATTAAGATAATTCAAAAAAGTTTGACCTGATTCATATTTCCTTTATCTTCTACAGGGTCTTCCAGGTTTGCCTGGTTTACAAGGCCAGGTTGGTCATCCGGGAGAAATAGGACCTGAAGGCCCTATTGGACCACTTGGTGCAAGAGGAGATACTGGTGATATTGGAGCAGTTGGACCAAAAGGAATTAGAGTATGATTTAAATTTTTTTTCAGTAGTTTTTTTTAACCAATTTAACAAAGTGTAGTAATAAATTACTTTATATTTTCTATTCATATTCTTTTTTTTTGTTTGAGCTTTTTTCAGATATATAGTGTAAAAGTAAATTTTTAAAATTTTATTAATTTATGTTTTTGTGTAAGCAAGATATTTTTTTCTGTTGTAAACAAAGATGAAGCATCTTTTATGTGCAGCTTACTTGATTTGAGGCAGAAACATTTTCAAATTAAAATTAAAATAGAAGTTGAAAAGGAGTATATTCAGTTTTCTTTATTATGAAATACCTGATGTGTGAAACTGTAAAAAATATAATAATTTTTTTTCTGAATATCATACTATATTGTAAATACTATTTTTTAGATTTTGATAAAATAATTCATATTTATCTGATGTTCGGAAAAGGTTATTGTATATTGATTTGAAAAAGCTTGATGGCAATAGTAAAACTTAAATCTTCTGTAAACTTCTTAATCTAAAAGAATTATCTGAGTAAATGTGTACTATCCATGGAAAAACAATCATGCTCTTACATCTATTTGATTAATCAATGAATATAATACTAAACAGAAAAACTCATTTATTTGACAAATGTATTTTGTTATGTTCTCTTTTAGATAAATATTAACCTAGGTGACTAGTTATCTGTGATGAAAATCGTTCTCTTAATGAGAATGTCATCAACAAAATAAAAGTTGTTTATTACAAAATAAAAGCTTATCTTTATTTCTTAATTGAATTTGTATCCATATAAAATCATTCTGTAGTTTGATAATGTATACAGCAGGGGCATATAGCTACTGCCCTAGCATCCATGTCAATGATATGGGGTCCCCAAGCTACAGAGGCCCCAACATGTGTAACTACAGTCCCACTAACAGGGCTCCCATATCTAAAAATGGGCCTCAAAGGAATTTTGATACAGGGCTCCTTCAGATTTTGCTATGCCAGTGGTATGCAGAGTTATTTTATGGGCTACTTATTTAGCAATATATATATATTGGAAATGTTCAGCATTAGCATGTTGAAAATGCTTGTTTGGAAATGTTTTAGTGTTAATTAATTGCTTAAGTCCATCTTATAACAGATTGAAATGGATTTATTATCAAGGAGATAGGTTAGTAACAGTTATATGGCACAAACCCAACATGTTATGTACATATTATTACTTTCTTCCCTTATTCCTTTAGCTTTTCCTGGGTTGTGAGTGTTTTGTTAAACTAGATATTGGGGAACAAGTTTTATTAATTCTTTGATAACTATAATTTCAGATTTGTGTATGTATGTAAAAAAATATGAATATGGTAAGAGTTGTTTGTAGTAAAATTCACAATTATATTATATATATATTTGGATTTCTAGAATAGTGTTCTTGTAGGAATAAAAATGTTATGATTGTATTTTTTAAAAAACTGTATCAAATAGACTTAAGAGTAATGAGATAATCGTTTTTAAAACAAAGGAATTAATACATATATGTTTTTACGATAGGGAGATCCTGGTGTACCTGGTTTTAATGGTCCTGATGGTATTCATGTATGTATATTATTATTACATTAAATTATACAAAAATATTTAAAAAATTGAAACAGGAAATGTGTACATATTAGAGGATATATTACGTGAAATCTGTTACTTTTTTCCTTGTGATTTTCTATGAGTATCTGATAGTGTTTTTTATAACTACTCAAGAAATGGATTAATAACTATTATGTGATACATGTACCAATACAGTCAAATAGACAAATGTTAATTTTTTTTTACAAATGTATGTTTATTTTATTTACAAACTTAATGCTTACAAATTTATGATGTTTTCGGTAAAAATGTATTTGAATAATTGCCTTTTTTTTCTTTGAATTTTTTTTTTTGTAAACATTTATTAACTTATCATTAAAAAATGCAAATAGCTAATATCTATGGAGAGGTATTATAGAATGTGCAATATTTCCAAATGCCATCATTGAGATTACAATAGACCATTTTATAGTGTATATCTGATAGAAAAGGATTGTAAATATATTTTGAAAGAAATTTTCAGATTACCGAAAACAAGTTTAACTTTGAATATGACTTATTGAGGTAAACTTAGTTGAAAAATTATTGTATTTTGGCAGTCATGAGCTATTATTAAGTACATCTTAATATTGTATTAAATATGAGATAATATTTAAATAAAGTTTTTCATTTGTATATTTCTTTTATTTTGTTATGATAAAACATATCTATGTTATGACATTTTTATAAAGATTTTTTATTAGCTGAATAAAGTCAAATTGTTTTTATTTTTTGCAGGGCTTACCAGGTAGTGATGGACCTACTGGAGATCCTGGATATCCTGGTTGTAATGGAACTGATGTAATATATTGAGTTTAAAAATTAGTATTTTTTAAAGTAACTTTTATATTTTCAATTTTATTTATGTATCTGTTTAAATGCTAGAGTGTTTGGTACTAACTATGGGATTTGTTATATTGTACAGCTCATTAACTTCTTTACAAATGTTAAAATATTCTTTTTAAAAATGCAGCTAAGAATTTTAAAATTTATTCAGAATCAAAATGATTTCTTTGGAGAACATTGCTTAATTTTAAATATAGCATATTTATTTATTAAAGCTTATCTTGCCTTTTGCAGTTCTTTTTTTGTGTAAAATAGATTTTAAGTGTTTTTGAAAAGCATTTATTTATTTTGATGTATTTTGGAACAGCACAGAATATTTGATTATTTTTGGAAATTATTCTTTATAAGTGGAAGTACCATTTATAGTATTTTTAATTATATACTAAATATATAATTAACATTTTAACCCAGAATAAATCAAGAATAAATACTTGAGAAGATCAACTTTTTTAAAGATTTTGATTTTATTTTTTATACATATTTTATAGTCCAATTTGGATATCACAAGACATGCTCCAAAATTTAATCATTAGTTTGCTAAATTTTTTTAAAACAAACACACATAAGTTTTTTAAAAATTTTAATACTTCTGTTTGATTAAAGAGTTGTTAATATTTTAGTTATGGTTTTATCAATATTATATATATATATATATATATGTTAAAGTAAAAAATCATATGTTTTTCTTTTTCTCCCAACCAGGGTAGACCTGGATTACCTGGCATAATTGGTTTGCCTGGACCACCTGGTCAACCAGGTCCTTTTGGTCCATCTGGTCCAAAGGTGAATTATTTTGATGATTATTGCTTTTGTATGATTATAAAATGTTAATAATTTTAGATATTAACAACAATTTTATGAATTCAAAAACTATGATATAAATAAATGTTAAAAATCAAAGTGATTAAAAAAAAATTTCATCTTCTGAAAATTTTATAAAACTTAAATTTTTGTAGAAGGTTGAAAAAATATTTTGAATAGGGGGGGGGGGTACTTGGATTTAAAATTAATATATGTAAATCTTAGGCTTATCTTAAATTTTTTTGTAATGTATAAAGATGGAAACTTTCTCACCATGATTATTTACACTGTTTAATATATTTTTATTTTGTTCTATAACTATCCCTATGTTTCTTTCAAAAATCTTTCTCAGAAAGTAAGATAAAAAAAAGTTTATAAAACTTTTTGTACTTTTATTATTTAATGAAATATTCACAGTATAACTAATATTTTAATTTCATGCTGTTTTGAAAAATTAATCTATGATGTTATTTGGAATTAATTATTTCTCTCTATATACATATTTTAGGGTGATCCTGGTGAAGGTGGTATCAATTCTATTGGTGTTAAAGGAGAACCTGGTGAATCTGGATTACCTGGTGCCCCTGTAAGCATTTTATTAGGTTTCTTTACCTAAATTACATTTATTTGAGTGGTATATTTTTATTAAAGGAGTACACTTTGTGTTTTTTGTATGTTTTTATAGGGTTATATTGGATTATCTGGATTTGTTGGAGAAAAAGGGAATCGAGGTGATCCTGGTGTAGAAGTATGATTGGATTTTTCATTAATTTTTGTTTTATGAAGTATATGGAATGTATTATTATATTCTGTAAAATTTTTTCATATGATTTAATTTAAATAAAGTTGATTAACTACAAATGATGTTTTTAACAAAAAATCCAGGGTATAATGGGTGGACCTGGCGATAAAGGTTTTAAAGGACCAGAAGGAGATGGAACTGGTGGACCGAAAGGAGAAAAAGTTAGTTTCTCATTTTACATTTTCAGTTTATATTAATGTGTTATTGTAAAAAGACTGTTAAATAATTGCATTACATTAAAGGGTGAACCTGGCAGTCCTGGTTCTTCTGGACCTCCAGGCCCTCCAGGATCAGAATATGAAAGAGTAAGCCCAGAAGAAGAACAGGTTCAGAATCGACCTGGTCCAAATGGAATTGTTGGAGAAAAGGTATATGAAAGTTTTGCAGTAGTGAATATATAAAAAAATAGAAATTTTGATTCAATGCATTCAAATTAAAATTCTAACTTTCTATTTAAAAAAAATTCCTGAATTTTTAAATATTTTTGGTTGTTTATGTATATTACATTATTATTGTGATACCTGTAAACAATGTTCCTTTCTTTAATTTTAAAACCAGTAGAATCACATCCATTGTATTCGCATATCACCTGTGCATGAGATTTTAGAAACAAAAGATGTACTTAGTTTTAGCAGTTTGTATTTCTAGAAATTGTACTTGAGCTGCATTATTATTTTTTTTCACAAATCACACATATTATAAAAAAAGAAATGGTGGTTGTTAACTTCATTTGCAGTAATTCTTTGTTATATTTATTTTGAGGGAGAGATAATAACCTTGTTTTTTTTATTTATGCTTTAATTTCTGTACATATTTATATAAGGTGAGCTAAATCTTCAGCTTATGTTTAAAATAAGTAAGGAAATTATTATGCTAGAGAGTTTTTGGCAATTAAATTTTTTAAAGCTGAATCATTTCTATGTACTAAAAAAATTGCATACAATTTTTTTTCTTTACAGAATTATAATTTCAGTTATAGAACAAGATATTTTGAAAATTAATTTTCTTTCTTTTCTCAGAACATGGGAAATTCATTTGTTATTAAAGTTTCATTTTATTTCCAGATTTTAACTAAGAAAATATGTGGGATTGTTCTTGTTTTACACTTAATTAAAATGTGATGAAATGCATTAATTTTCTTTAATTATATTAAGAATGTTTTTATAATTTTATGACATTCTGCTTTTGATAGGGTGAGAAAGGAGAGCAAGGTCATCGTGGATTTGGTGGAAGGAGTGGAGATGCTGTAAGTAAAATAACTGATGTAATGATTAGAATTTCGCTTTCATTTAATTAGTTTATCTTACCACTTCTGAAATTCTTTTCATATTATTTAACATATAAATACAACTAACAGTAACTGTATGAAGTATTTGTATGCAAATTGAATTAAAAAGTATGATTTATTCTATTTACTCATTCAGTAGATATAGAGATATCTACTTATTATGAGAAGCTTTCGTACGATATTATAAAAGTATAAATTATATAAAAATTATTATAATTTGAAAGTCTTAACAGATTTATGAAAGTTATGGATTAGGCATATTTTTTTGTTTCGTTTAGGATTGTATTAGGTGAAGTGTCTTTTTCAGTGTTAAATTTTCAAATGAGTATTTTAATTACTATTGTGGAGTTCTTTTATTGACTTGCTTTGAAATAAGAGAACATATGGTTCTAGCTCATGTGATCCATCCAAATTTGAACTTTTATTTTTAGAATATACCAGAGGGGGGGGGGGTGAACTAACTACCATTATACAATTTGTACAACAACAACTTCTGCCACAACATGTTGACCATATGGATGCTTTTGGAAATTACTGGAGAAATTTATAACATCACAGTCTGTAATGTAAGCAGATTTTTTTAGAAAGTCCTGAAAGGTAGAGGGCGGGAGAACCCTGAGGCAAATCCCTTTTTGGCTCTCCTCTTCAATTAAATTAAACTTTTTATGACTCGTTTTTAGTAACTATACCTTATGTATAAATAAATTTATTATAGCACAATAAAAAACTTTTTTGTGTATAGAGAGAAATAGATTAATATTGTGTAGATTTGGTTTTTAGTTTTTATAGTTACTTCATTATTGCTTGATCAAACATATAATATTTATTACACATTGTTATTTGTATGCTATTGCAGTTTTAAAAAAATGGATGTATGCAAAATTATAAAATAATTTGTTTAATTTTTAAAAAAGTTAGAGTAAATGTACATCAAAACTTTTTTGAATTCAAATATTTGATAAATTATACTAAAAATTGCTTTTGTATTGTTATTAATTGCTATATAAATCCCCCCCCTTTTTTTAAGAATTATAGTTTAAAACAGCAATAAATGTTTAAGGGGGATGTCATATAGATAAAATTTTTGAATTGCTTTTTTATGACTAAACAATTTTTTTCATATAATTTATAGGGTTCTAAGGGATTTACTGGTCCAAAAGGAGAAAAAGGTGAAAGGGGTGATGATGGTCCTAGAGTATGTATTTAATGTTTGTATTATGAATTTTTATTATCAATAAAGTTTAAAGATATTTTTAACTATATCATAGCTTCTTGAATTTTTGTACTTAAGAAGTGAACACTCATTTTCCAAAATTTTAAATAATTAAAAAGTAATTGTATATTGTCTTGGTTTAATATATATATATTAACTTGATCAATTATATATATATATAAACTTAAGAGGAGAAGAAATAGGGTTTGCAGCCCCGGGATCCCGGTGGTTTTTTAAAATCCTGCGATCCCGGGATTAAGATAACTAATCCCGGGATTTAATTTTTATCTGATTTATATTTTGAAAATTTTTTTCAAAGTATGTTGTTAATCTGATGTTACATTTAATGAATCTTATTTACTTATTTTGTACTGTATACGTTTAATGTCAGTTTTGTTTTGTGTTGAACCTTGAAGGATTCGAGGCTGGTGTGCATGTTAAACCGTGAAATTTGATATGTTTTCTCTTGTATCCTTTTGTAACTTTCTCCCCATTGTGAGTGGGGTCATAAAACGGACATTTCTCCCACCCACAGGATGTTCAGTGTCAGCTAACTTGAAGGGAGCAGAGGCAATTAGAATTTTTGGAAGATATCTAGCTACAAGAGATGTTTTATTTTACTCTTCTGAATCTGCTCTCATTTTCGGTGCTTGCACTGATTTTGAAGTTATTTTTCTCAAGCACTTAATGCAGTCTATTATTTTTAAAGTCTTATTTTTATAATTTATTAAAAGTTTATTATACATTTTTAGTATTATTAATTAACAAAGAGCAAGAGTCATAACGTTATAGTCACTCAAAATCCTAACTATGAAAGGTTAAAGCTCGAAAGAGCTAGGCACTCTGGTCATCTACCCAGTGAATTATATTTTACTCTTGAGTGAAGTTATTTGAGATTCAAATAAGTTTTTGTGATCTCTACCATCAACAGACTCATTTTCGAATAAATTGGCCTGCTGAAGTTAGTCCAAATCAATCGTTTACATTTAGCACGTATGAAATAGCAACAGATAATTATGTTTTTAATTTTGAATTATGATGTATTTTTTCAGATGTAAATTAATATACAAATACTGTAGTACCTCCTGTAAGATACACTTTGAATAAGGCACAATTAATGTTAGTTTTGGTTGCTTTGAATATGGATCATTTGTATTTACCTCTCATTTAAGGAACTTCTATTGAAGTTAGGGTTTGCAACCCCTGGATCCCGGTGTTTCTTCAAATCCCGGGATATAATTTTTGCCTAAATTATGATTTGAAATTTTTTTCTCATTAAAATTTGTATAGAGAGCTTCCACTTCCGAAACGAGACATTACGCAACATTCATTGCTATTCCCCAGTAATAAAATAATGTGGCTCATTTGTTTGATGTGTTTATAATAAATTTTGATTTTTCTTTTCTGAATCAAATCAGGAATCATTTTTCTGAACTATCAATTTGTCAATTTAAAAGAAGTGTCTTTTTAAAATTTCTCTCTTTTTTTTTTATATATCGAGAGATAAATTGAGAGTAATATTATTTTGTTATTATAAGTAAATTCTTATAAGCTTATTGCTTTGGAGCATCAAAAAGGTATTTCTCCAAAATTCTTTCTGAATATTTAAAGTTTGTGAATAACTTATTTATAGGTAAGTTATTCAATGTTTTCTTCTTTTTTTTTAATATACAGAGATATAAATTTAGTAATATTATTTTGTTATCATTATAAATATATTTTCAAATTAGATTGCATAAATTAATATTTAAATGATGTTAAAATATTTCAAAAAGATTTTTTTTGAGGAAGCTAAAAAGCAGAATTTTAATTTGACTGTGAAATATACAATGTATTTATTATTATTATTTAAAAAATTGAAGTCTGTTTTTTGAGTATTTTTATTAGAGTTAATTTTAGTGTCATTATGATTATTTTTTAGTGTTTTTGTTAATAGGATTTAAAAAAAAAAGGTAAGTATATATTTTTTCTATGAGAGTTGTATAAGTAGAAAAATTTTTTAGGTTAAAGTTTATGTAAATCCATTCTATCATTTGTACATGCTGTGTACAGGTATATGTGAGCCTGTCAAAAAAAAAAAGGTTCAGTTGAGACTTCATAACTTTGATTTCGAAAAATCTACTTCCTTAGAATGTCTTACCATGCAGTTATCAATTCTAAATATAATAAACATAAAAAATAGTGTTTCAATGAAAATAAAAAGTTGGGCTTTTTATTCTGTTTTAAATTTACAATAAGATTTTGGAAAATCTCAAACATATTGATTTTTAATTCAAATGGGTCAATTTTTAATGAATTCAACTTGTACTGTTTTTAGTGAAAACACTGTGTACTTTTTTATTTGATTTTTTATAATGAATTAAGTTTTGTTTTGATTTGTTTTAATAAATAATATTAAACCAATTTTTTAATTATGTTTTCAGTTTTATTATGTAATTTCAACCATGCTAATGTTAAAGTATTTTTCATAAATAGTTCAGTCCTAATCCCGGGATCAATCCTGGCATTTAGATAATGTAATCCCGAAATCCTGGGATTGAAAAGAAATATAGCACAGGATTGCAAACCCTTAGAAGGAGATGAAAAAAAAAAAAAGATACCTTTTATTAGAAGTTTAAATTTTTTAACTATATCTTCATGTGTATTTAACTTTTCATATAGGGAAAAAGAGGCAAAACTGGATTTCCTGGAGAATCTGGCGAGAAAGGACCGAAAGGTGAACCTGGACTTTTTGGACCTGATGGACGGACTGGAATCAAGGTATAATAAATTATAAAAATGTAAAATTTGTGTCAGTATGACACTTTATCTGTTTTTGTTTACTTCATATATCGAGATTTATATGTAAAGGCAACATTGATATGAATGTTAGTATTGTATATTCTTTTAAAATACTTATTGTTTAATAGTAACAGAATAAATATACTACAATCATTGAATTCAATAGAAATTTAAGTTTTTTCCCATGTTATTATTGTAATTAATTATTTTAGTGAGTAATGATGAAACTTGTTGGTAAATTCCTATTATAGCCCACCCCTTGGCGAAATTTTTTTAAAGTCGCGCCAAAGTGGCGCCAAGCGCGTTTTTCAAAGTCGAGTTCAGGCCAACTGGGAAAAACATGGCGTCTTGTCCGAAGGAGCAAAAATGGAAAACATTAGAGCTTTAAGAAAATATACGAGCTTCTGAAAATAATAGGTACTTTTTTAACTTTTCGAACAATTCCATGAAAAATTAACTTTTCAAAAGTAGGAAACGGAGAACATTCCGGAAAAAAAAAGGAATCGAAAGAGAAATTTTACAGACGTTAATAAAGCAAATTCAGCAAAATCTCGGCTTCTAAAAATCGGAAATGAAGAGCATTCTAATAAGTAAAAATTGAGATCTAAAGATCAAAATCGAAAAATTCTTTTTTTAAATTTTGAAAAGTACGGATTTAAGTGCATTCCGAAAAGAAGGAATCGAAGTTCCATTGAGGAAAACAATTTTTTAGACGTTCAAGAACAAATTAATGAAAGATTCAGCTTCTAAAAGCAGAAAAAAAAAATTAAGGACAAAAAAAAAACGGATATCGGAACCACAAAAATCGAAATTTCTTTTTTAACTGCTAAAAAGTAGAAAATTAAGAGTTTAAAAAAATAAATAAGAACAAATTAATGAAAGATTTAGCTTCTAAAAGCAGAAAATTAATGGCATCCTAAAAAAAAAAGACGGATATCCGAACGACAAAAACGGAAATTTCTTTTCAACTGTTGAAAAATAGAAAATTAAGAACATTCTAAAAAGAATAAATCGATATTCGAAGCAGAAAAATTATTAACTTTTAAAACTTTATGAACAAAATACTGAATGATTTAGCTTCTTAAAAAGACAAACACATTCTAAAATTACTGTAACGGCTTTTGCCAAACCACGTACCTTTCCTTACATCATGGGGATTTTTTCCTCCTTTCGAACGGCATCTTCATAATTTTAACTATTTTTTCCGAAAGCTCCATCCAATAATTACCACCTTTTTTACAAAAAATTGAAAAAAAATATATATATAAATAAACCTTGCTTTCGTCTAGAAAACAATAACCGGCAATCGCACGTACTAGCGGAATAACAGCAAAGCATCAAATAGTAACGGTCCTTACTACTCGTGCATAGTTAGTAGGGTTGCCGAAACCAACGTAATTAACGGAAATTACTTGTTGAAGACACCTAACGGTCACTAAAAATGGTCTTTAATTTTGAAAAATTAAAAAAAGAAGGGTTGCAAGCTTGGTGAACTTATCGCTCAACTTGGCGACAAAAAAGGCTCAACTTGACGACAAAAAAAGCACAAAATCCAGGGGTGGGCTATAATAGGACGCAACCAACTTGTTTTATTAATATAATTATAATAATTTCATTTATTGTTTTTATTTTGCAGGGGCCAAAGGGTGGAGCTGGCCGACCAGGTACACCTGGTTTTCAAGGCCCTCCGGTAAACTGTTTTATTTTTTGACATTATAAAAATATTACTTTTTTCCTATATGTGTATTGGCTTACTTGGTTTTGAAGTACATTTTTTCTATTCCTTAATTTCTGTACATTTTCTTCTATTTCTCTTTTACTGTTATAGTTTTTTTCTTGCCTTGATAGACATTTTCTTATTTTAAGTTTTTTTCTGATTTAGAAATTTTGAAGAATTATAGTATTTGTTCATTTTAGAAATGTATTAATTAAAATGGCTTTGAAAATTAGGACTGTTTTTGTTTTATAATATTGATGATCTAATTTAATCTTATTTATTAAATTACTTATAACTTAATGCCATTTATTGCGATCATCTTTTTTAATGCAAAGAAGTCACTAATTGTTTATAGCTATATGAACAATTTATAATCGATATATTACTAGCAATATATCAACAATTTATATGTATCACTCAAAAAAGTATTAAAATTACAAAAATTTTAATAATTTACTTCATTATACAGAAATGATGTAGAATTAATGTAGAATAAAAATAAAATGTAAAATAAAGCTACCATACTTCTTTATGACTGGTATTAAATTATATTAAGTTTTTTGAGTAAAGTAACAGATTTTATTGATAGATTTCTAAAAAATAGGCTTTTACACCTGTAATATTTTATGAAAATGATACTAATTGCAATGTATAAAAATATAATTTGGTGTTTTAGGGACCTCCTGGTATTATAATCGAAACTGGAGAGGTTGTTCCTGGACCCAGAGGACCACAGGGAGTTCCTGGTGATAGAGGTTTACCTGGAGTTCCAGGTAAATTATTAAAGCATAATCCAGATTTATGCTTTGCTTTAAAATATTTTTAGGAAAAATATTATTAAACTAATGTAAGGTATATTTTATTTTTAGTGATATTTAATTTAAAAATTACATATTGTACCTTACAATTAATCATATGACACAAAATATTTCATGTATGGAAATAAATACTGTAAGAAAACTTAGTTTTAATTTTAATTTAGTTTATCAGTAGAAGTTAAGAGTAACTGATGGAGAGATTTTATAAAAAAAATCTATAAAAATCCTTTTTTTTTTCTTGTGAAAATATAATAGAACAGTTTTTTTTTATCTTAATTTTTTTATTTTATTTTTTCAAGTAAAAAAAATGAATTTAAAAGTAATTTTTTTAAATGTCATATTTTGTATGAAGTGCATTTCTGTATTATTATTAACATCAGCACTTTATTAGAATCATATTTGTGACTGCAATAGAAATTATTTATTCATGAATTCTACAGTAGTTTTTAAAATTTTATAAATTAACTAGATTTTTCTTATATTGCGTGAAGTAAACTTAATTAATCATTTATATAATTTTAATGTAATCAACATTTTTATTGTGTGTATTAATAATATTTCCAAATGTATATTAAGCAAATAAAAATTAAGTTTGATAATTAATATCTTAAAAAAATTTATTACTTTGAACTGACATGATTTTGAGAGATAAATATTACTAAATAATGTCAGTGCTTGATTTAAACATAGTCTTCATTGATTTTTTTTGCTTTTTTAACCAAATTTTGTTATGAAGTGTATGTAACTTTGTAACTTAACATAGTTTGATGTAATTGTGTATAAATTTTGAAAATTTGTTTTTATAAATTGCTTTTGTTTGTATTGGTATTGCATTCAATGACATAGAGATATTGCCATTTAATACCAGTAATGTAAAAAATACTAGTAACGTAATTTGTTAAAAATCTGTATGGATTCCTGTACATTGAAATATTATGCTATTATTTATGAAGTAACTGTTTACTAGTTTTTGAATTATGGAAGCTATTCTTGATATTTTTTTTTTACTCTTAAGTAGAAGATTTAAAAAAAAAATGCATTTTAACCATCACAAGTAATTATAAGTGTTTTAATTTTTAAGAATTATTAATTCGACGTAATGACTTATATTTTAGAAAAATGTTTTCTTTTCAGCCATGGAGAAGAGGTCCAAACAATAAATGAAAATTTTAAAACATACATACTTATATATGAATACATTTTATGAAATAAAATTTTATTTGCTTAATATTTTTATAATTTCAAAATGAATTATAGTAAGGGTTATTTTTTAATGTTTTATGAAAAGATAATTCATTCATATTTTTATATTTCAACTATTATTAATAGGAAAACCTGGTGTAAGGGGACCAGTTGGATATCGAGGAGCTTCAGGTGAACCAGGATCACAAGGTTTGCCAGGAGAACCAGGAACTATTGGTTTAAGTTTCAAGGGTGAACCAGGAGAGGATGGTATTAATTATTGAATTTTTTAATATTTTCCCTTAATTTTCTTCATTATTTGAAACATTTTAATGTTAGATTTTTTAAACTAGTTCATTCCTTAAAATTCCTTTACTTATTGTCTACTAGAACATTTTGGTTATTTTTTGTTTGGTGAATATTATAGTAGAAAGTTTTATTACTGTAGGGTTTCCTGGAATACCTGGACCTCGAGGTACACCAGGTTTCCCGGGTTTACAAGGCCCTACAGGTGCTAAGGGAGCTCCTGGTATTTCAGTAATTGGTCCTGCAGGTTTGGATGGTCGTCCTGGAAAGGATGGAGTGCATGGTTTACATGGTCCTCGAGGTGTCCCTGGACCCCCTGGTATGTAATAGCATTTTCTTATCAATACATTTGAATTAATTAGAAGTAATGATTTTATATTTAAAACTGATATATTAATAATATTTTTTTGTGAGAAACATGGTCTGATGGATGTTGATTTATTTCAGATCATAAATGTGCACATCTACTTTTGTAACTTTAGCATAATATGTAGCATATTCTCAAGACCATCATTAACATCATTTTCCTTCATGTATTCAGCAAAATTAGGAAACATTTGCAAATAGTTGCATATAGCCTGCATTGCTAAAATCGGTTCATAGGCTTTTAACACACATGCAGGGCTTAATTAATTCTTCTCAAATCGTGTTGGGCTTTTTGCATTTTGCAATCTGATTTGCCATGAGATAGGAAACCTTTAGTAATGATTTATTTTCCATGGTCATTTCTCTTAAAACAGTTACTTGCTTTTGCATATTTTCATGTATTCTTTAAAAATATTCCAGCATTTTTTTTTGTGTGTGCTTGATCTGTGTGAATTCAAGTGTCTTTCAAGTTTGGAAGATTTTAATGCATCGTTAAATAAGCTTTCAGAACATTTAACATAGAGAGGTGGTGGGTACAGCTCACTATCAGGTTCTTCAATGAATCCAGGTTTTAAGTAGTAGAAATGATATTTTCTTAAAATTTCATATTTTTTCTTCTTTCCATCTCCCATTCCAACATTTTTCGTAATGCTGCTTGATGAAGACTGTGGAGAGTCTGATTTATTGATTAGTTCATGGTTATGTGAAGTACTATTAATGTTATTATTGTTCTCAATACTTTTTAATTATTAAAGAAATACAAAATAATCTTGTGCTTTTTCCCCACTCATTATGGTTTTAATTTATTTGAATCTAAAATAGAAAAGAGAAGAAATTTAGAAAAGTCAAACTTATTTTACCCCAATAAATATCAAAGAAAAGAAAATATGCTCATGGTTAAGATTTAAGGTCATACCTGCCTTAAAGAAACACCAAATACAAAAGAAAATACTCAAAAACTTCCTTAATAACCCAACTAATATATTGAATATATTTTATATTGAACTCAATATGTACGTAAGCCCACCTTTAAATGCTTCTACTGATATACATATGTGACATACAGTAGAAGAGTGCAAACCAAGATGGGAAAAAATATGTAGTTAAAAAAATACAGCTGCAGCAGTATGATTTATTTACCTTGGCGTTATTTTATGAAATGGCATTATTCTATGAAGTAGAATTTTTATAACTTTTCATGTATTATGAATTGAATTATATTTCAATGCATCTTAAAATATAACATGATGAGTAAGTACATTCCACATTTTACTGGAAACCAGCAAAATTTTCTCGCAGACCACCACTTTAGTTACCTGAAGACTATATCTTCATTACACTTTTATAAAAAGCCAATGGAATTTTTAGAAAAATTAATTTCATTTGTGCAAGTAAGGCATCGATGCCACCACATTTTTTTATTTCCCATTCCTTCTTCGGAACCCCAGTTGATAATCGACTGATATTTCGTTAGTAGCCTATCATTTATTTTCATGACAACTTTCAAAGTATGAATCCTTAACAGAAAAGATACTTTTAAATTTAGGCCGTATTTTGTTGTGTTTTAAAAGACATTCTTGAATCTGAGTTAAAATGTATTCTGAAAAAGGAATAAAATTGGCTCACTTAACAAGAAATGCTTGATTCTACTTCTAATTTGTTGCAAGTTGTGATATTGTTAATAAAATCTCATGCAAAATTTGTTCAAATTTGTTTCACATTTCAATTAAAGCATTTTTTATATCTGCAGCTAGTTCGAATGATATTGATAAATCTTTTGTTTGTAAATACCAATTTATTGGTAAAGTCAAAGCAAATAATTTAGCAATTATAACCAGTGTTATTTGAAAGCCCACTTCATATAATAATCAGTTACTATACTGCCTCAGAAGTTGTTTTATCATTCTACATTGGCATAGTTTCTAATGCATCAACTATAGCTCTCTGAAGGGTGAAGAAAACGAGTACTGATTAATGGTATTTGAATCCACCTGGTCAGCGTAACTGTTTCAGTCTTTTAACAGATGTTCAATTCAGCAATAGATGTTGAAATTATGTCCATTGCCAATAACCCTTGTATAACTCTCAAACGCAGTGTAAAACAGTCAATCAACTTAAATCTGTTAGAAGTTGAATGTCTTTATAATGACTGCATTAATTCAGAATCTGTGTACTTTATCATATATTTTCTAAATGTGAATAGTAGACAGCCATTGGATATTCATAATGAATTTTGTCTTCATCTTTGGAGATGTTATAAATCAACCAAATGTGATGAAATGGTGATATGATATCTGGATATGGGATGGATGTTTATAATTATGTAGAAAAGGTAGGACATATGTGAACACTGATGCACTTCTTTAAAGGGCAAGGAAGTAATTTGTATTAACCAAAGTTTTTCTTTACTGGAAGACGTATCTTCCAAAGCAAAAGTTCCATCTCGATGAGGAAATTAAAAATAAAATGAAAATGCAGTTTGGACAACAAACGGCAAGAAAATTAAAGCATGTTCTAGGAACTTTTAATGGGTGTTTTATCAATTAAAAATATTTTGAATAAATATAAAACTTTGTTCGTTTTCTTTTTTGAAAACTTGGATCTGTATTAGTTGAAGATTTAATCCAATTTAAAAATATTTTTTTTCTTACCAATACCTAAGATTTATTGTTCATATTACTTTGTGTAAATTTTAGGTGAGAAAGGTTATCCTGGTTATGGTGTACAGAAACAAGGTCCTCCTGGTTCTGAAGGCTTACCTGGTTTACCTGGAGAGCCTGGAGAACCAGGCATTCCTGGTGCTGATGGAAGACCAGGCCTTCAAGGACCAAAAGGTGATGACTGTGGATATTGTCCACCAGGACGTTCTGGTTTCAAAGGGGCTCCTGGTGATGAAGGACGACCTGGTAAGTAATGTTTTATTGTTGTATAATAATTTTTATTTATGATAGTTTTTTTTTGTTTTTAGATTTAAATTAGGCAAAAAAAAATAAGATTTTCAATTTCTACTATTTTAATTTTATGGTATATGATAGATTTGAGTTTCAAGACATGTATGATCTAATGTTTTTAGATGTCAATTATGCATAATATTGTTATATTCAATGAAATAAATGTATATTTTTTCTTAGGATATAATACAAGTAATTTTTGTTTCTAGGACCACCTGGACCTCCTGGATATCAAGGATTTGTTGGTCCTGCTGGTAGAAAAGGAGAACCAGGGTTGCCTGGAATACCAGGATCTAAAGGATTTCCTGTGAGCAATCATATACCTGTCTTTGTGTAGAATATTTTTTACATATTTTTGTGTAGATTTCTTAATTTTTTTAATTACCTTTTTATATTTGACTAGGCAATATTTATGTACCTACTAATTATTTATATTTTGGATGTCCATAAATTACTTTAATAACTTTAAAACTGTACTAGATATTAACAAACGGTTTTCGACATCTGAAAAAATAACTTTGAAAGTTATTTCCTGGGGTATTCAAACTTGACAAAAAATGTGGATGTTGCAGGGGAAAAGTTAGGGTATAGCCAGATTCATAGAGACAAAGTCTGATTCTCAAGTGCAATAAAACGTTTGGATGCAGTATTGAAAAGAACCACCAACCTAACTAATGACTTAGGCTTCATATACCTCATTTATTGAAACTGTCAGTATTCTCTTTAAACAGAATGGGGAACAGATGAGAGTATATCCCCCATCTGTTTCAGATGCCAAATTATTTGGTAACAGAAGGTGTTTGCTAGGAGTCTGTGATCAAATCAGTAAGTGTGATGGTGGCCAGAGTGTTGGGAATGTGCCACGATCAACTGCCTTGCAAAAGAGATTTAGGCTGCTTCAGGCACTAAAGCTTTTGTCTCTGGGAAACCAGGCTACATACTAAGCTTTCTCATGTTATGTGTATATTTTTACCAATTCTGTGTGCATCTCCTAGGAAACAAAAAAAAAAAAACTTCCAGTTATCTTGTCACATGTTGAATATTGATTATTACCTAGAATGGTTTTAACATTAATAAAGTCTAAAATTGTAAAGTTTATTTATAGATACTTTATATGTTTTGTCTTTTGAAGATTGTTTAGTTTTTATTATCTTGAGGGAAAAAAATCTGAATTATTTAGTTTTTTTTTAAAGAATTTGTTTGATTTTGAATGAAGTGTTTTGATTTTTGTTTAATTAAAATTATGTTTTTGAGTTATGTTCCTCTTTATCCTTGGAAAGGTAATTCTAAGCATGGATTATCAGAGATAAGATAAAAATGGTATATATTGAAAATTTTGCAATGTTCTTTGTTGTGTTAAATACATGCACATATTTTTAGATTTTTCTTAAATATAATGCATTTTTCATATGTGAAAAATAGGTTAGGTGATGGACTTAATGTAAAATTTCATGGAATTCCTTGTACTTATTTCAAAGAATGTATTGAGATTTTTTTCCATGTCAATTTGACCTTTTTTTTTATAATGCCTTATTGAAGAATTTGGAATTTATTATCTTGCTCTATGGTATGTAGGGAATTCCTGGTTCAGATGGAAGTGAAGGACGGCCAGGTTCTCGAGGTGATTCAGGTGAACTAATTTATCCCCCAGGGATAAAGGGTCCTAAAGGGCAAGCAGGTGGTCCAGGATTTGATGGTGCTGCTGGGCGACCTGGTAACATTGGACTTCCAGGACTAGTAGGTTACCCTGGTTTTCCGGGTCGAAAAGGTGAACTAGTAAGTCATTGTTGAAATTATCTTTATTCACTTTGGACTATGTAAGAGAACTTTTTTATGATCAGAATCAGAAAATGTTAGTAAATGAAATAAATTATATTAGGTAAAAGGTAAGTTTCATAAAGAATTGTTTTTTTTAAAATTTGATGTGCTTGCTATTATTTTTTACTTTTTGACCTTAAGTTGAATTTTGTTTTGGAAATTAGTCTAATTATTAATGCTGAAAATATTTACAAATATTGTTTTTCAATATTTTAAAATTGTTAAAATTGTTATAAATGTTCATATAATGAGTAACTCATTAAAAATTGCTTTCCTTTTTATTTATTGTTAAGGTTGCTATTGTAATCTAGGGAGGGTTATAAATCTAGAGAGTACAATTTACTATGTACAAAATTCTATTTTTTAATAAAGTAAATTTAAGAGCAATGTCACCTTTCCTTTATTAAAAGATTAAAATCTCCAGTTTTATGTAATACTTTTCAAAAACTCAGATATCTATAATAATATATCCTGAATTATTTGGTATGTCAAATGTAAACATGACATTAAATAAATAATACACTCACTGGATCTTTTTTACTTATGAGAATTTTCTTTGTTATATTTAAATCAGGCCAATAACATTTAACTTTTTTTCCTTGAGGGAGCTTATGGTGAAGTTGGTTTACCAGGACAAGATGGTTTAATTGGTATACCAGGACTCCCTGGCTTAAAAGGAGAGAGAGGAGATGATGAAATTGGCTTAACAGGACTTAGAGGGCTAAAAGGTGCTCCTGGACTGATTGGATTTGAAGGATTACGAGGACAAAAAGGTTAATGGTTTCTTCTCTTAAGCTGATATCTTTTTTGAAATACAGGGTACAGCAGAAATAACTCCCTATTTCAACCATAAAGAAAGCAATGCCTGGTGTTATTCAAAAAGTTTTCCTAGAATTAAAAAAACTATTTATGAGTTTTTTTCATCTTTTTAAAAATGCCATTCAAATGTTGACTTTCACTGTATGAATTTCACTATGGAGAGTTCGTTCATGGATTTTGCAACAGATTCTATTTGGGCTTCTACTAATCCTCTTGGGGAAAATACTCTTTTTAATTATGATTTTAGTTTGAAAACCTCTTTCTGTAGAGAGAACTTGATTTTATGCAAATGCAAACTTATATTTAAGTGCTAGTCATTGAGTAGGTGAGGTAATGGTTAAGAGTTGATTCTGAGCAAAAAACCTAGTGAGAGTGACCAGTGGTCGCACTTCATAATGTTAAATCCAAAGGAAGGATCCATAGAAAGGTGGAAGACGTCCACTTCACGGCTGAACAACTTAGCAATTGGGAAGAAGGAGTGTACAAGAGAATAATTAAGATAAGTGCTTCCATATATTTAATAGAATTAATCATTCTTATTGCTCCTCGGGTTTAGTTATCAGAGTACTTTCGCATAAGTGCCAAAAGTTGAATAAAAGTAGTGAATTTTAGATCATGTCTGTTTCTTCGTCTAGCCCTCTCACACCCACGACTGACGGGTTGCAACAATTTGTCTTGGATTGTTTGGAGCTCAGTAGTGAAAGTTCTGTTTCCCCTCACACTCTAATAATTTGAAAGTTTCGTTACTTGAGAGAAGAATAATGTCATAAGAAACATTTTGTTAAATAGCCTCAGAAAATGGATGGCAAGTAGCCTAATCACAATCATTAAGTTCCTGTGTTACTATCATTCTATAAGGATAGAACTTTAAGTCTAAATGTAAGATACTTGCACTCTGATTAGAAATAGCATGTGTATGGGATGATCTCTAGGAAGATCAAAGATCGGCTTGCCTCGCCACTTCAACTTCTTGTGGTAAGTACTAGCTATGAGGTTTGCCAGAATGTTTACACTTTAAAGCTAAACTTATTCTTCAGAAATTTCAGACCTGTACCAAAATAGTTTTTTAATCAGGAACTTTGGCATTTTTATCCAGTTCAAAGTGTCTACAAAATAATTACTGTGAGGTGATAACAGACTCACCATTTTTGAAATACTCCTCTTTCACAAAAGCATGATGCTCATTACTGTACACCATAATGGCTACTGAAATGGTAAAACATCTGTTACTCAAAACCATAATCCAATTCATGGTGCACAACTGCCACTGAAACACAGATTGCCACTGTAAAATTGGGAGATATTTCTGCCACACACATATTCTGTATTAGTTACTTTTATTATGCTTCAAAATAAATTTGTTGTAAAATTTAAAAAAAATGTTTTAAAAGTTTTATTTGAGAAAACTGTTTAAATCACATTTCCCATGTAGATTTAATTAGTGATAGATTTTAAGTAACATGAAATTTATTAATAACATTTTTTATCTCTTCCAATTTTAAAATTTAATAACTTTACAACTGAGAAAAAAGGCTTTTTTTAACTCAAAAATTTAACAGAAGCAAACTTATCTAAATTTTTGATTCGAATAAGAAATGAGTCTAGTGAAGCAATCTCAATGGAAGAACACTTTCTCCAAGTGGATGTTTAAAATGTGTTGGTTTTTATTGATGTGTCATTGATACTTTACTGTGTGAATATTTTAATTTGAAATACATATATGTATATTTTTTCTCATTTATCTCTGGAAAAGGAAATCACTTTTATATTTTAAATGGTTTTGATTACACATGTTGCTAAAAAAGATTTAGGAAAAAAAAATGTTCCATTGTTCATTAATATTTGAGCATTTTATATTTATGATTGCATTAAGAGTAAACCTTATATTATTATCTTTTTTTTATAAAATGTGGTAAAATAGCTTAAAATTTTCCCAGGAAAAATTTCAATTTGTTTATGCATTGTTACACACTTAAAAGTTAAGGCAATGACATTAATAAATTGTATATTTTTAATCAAATATAAGCTAAAAATTGCTGCACAAAGGAGATAAGTTAAATTAAAATTAATTTCAATATTTAAATATGTCATCAGTTGGATATTAAATATGATTGAAGCAATAGAATAAAATTTCTTTGTACTTCTTGCAATATATTACTTTAAGAAAAGGCATTAGATATGTTAAAAATAATTTTCTTCATATAGTTTTTACTATTTTCCTTTAGGCTTATTTATTTTAAAAATAGAAAAATTAATTCTAAAATTTTTTTATTCAAATGTTCAAATACTTAAAACATATGACTGAAGTTATAATAATTTAGACATATGTATAGAAAATGTATATCCTTTATTGAAATAATTAAAATTTTGTCTGATTCTTAAAATTTTACTGGAAACAATATCATTTAGGTGAAAAAGGAGAGCCTTATTCTTATGAGGTTTTAGAGCAGCTTCAATTGAAGCCTGGACCTGCTGGAGATTTGGGATCCCCAGGAATTCCAGGCCGTCCTGGTTTAGAAGGTAAATTACTTTAACTAAAAGTCAAATAAAAAAAAAAGCTATTTTTTGATTAAAGATTACTCAAATAAGATTTGATGTCGAATTTTAGGTCAAATTCTATATTTCTTTAAATACATAAAATTTTTTCTTTAGGTAAACCTGGTATTCCTGGTCGGGATGGATTGCCAGGTATGCCAGGTAAAAAGGGAGAACCAGGATTTCCTGGTGTATCACAGAGAGGTGAAACTGGTTTAAAGGGTTATCCAGGATTACCTGGAGATTCTGGTAGACCTGGTTCACCTGGAGAAAGGGGTAGAAGAGGTGAAGATGGATTTTTTGGATTACCTGGAGATAAAGTATGTATTAGAGTTTTGTAGGTGAAATAAAAATAAATTTGATAAAATTTAAAAAATAAGTGTTGCTACTATGTTTTGTTTTAATTTAAATGTAAAATATGAAAATGATTTTTATTTAATTTTTTTATGCAAATGTTAAAACGTGTGTGTAATCACATACATATGCTAAACAAGAACCATTAAATCTCTTTATACCATTAACTTTAAAAATAATTTTAATTGTGTTTAAGGTCAGGCATTTATACTTTTACTCTTTTTATTGATAAAATAATAAACTTATTTTTCTTTAAATGTTCTTTTAATGAATATTTCTTTGCTTTTTTGTTTTGTAACATGCAATTGACTTATATCTTTCAAAAGTAACATGTTTGACCATATATTTTTCTTCTCAAATTAGCCAATTACTCTGCTAATATAAAGCAAATGTTCTTTTACTTATTAATGAATAATCTTTGATAAAGATGATCGATAAATCACGAATTGCAGTTTCTAATTTTTTAAAGTTTTTACATTAAGTGAAGTATTTCTGGTATCTTAATAAAACAAGTTTTCAAAGCTACGGTTTTATTTTATTTTTCTTTCAAGATAAACTGAAATCTTATATCTGAAAATTTATATCAAAATTGGTACTTATTATTGCTCAGTTTATATTATTACTAATAGTTCATATAAGCAGGGACCCTGATTACCATATGTTTATAGATCAATCTATATCTGTGGGATCAGATTGTATTTATTTATTATAGTTTCAGAGATTTGTTATTTATGTTCCTTTTTTTGCATTCTATTTAATAAGGAATTCGATTAATATTTTGGATAAAACTCTAATATACACTTCCTTTTGCCTTGCAATATATAAGGTAACCATATGGAGAATCAGTAAATGTTCATATATCTGGTGAGCCAAAACTTTTAGAACAGAATTGTAAAATCAGGAAATCATATATTAAATATTCATATTGATGAGCATTTCAGCATATTGTGGTGAGTGTTCATGTTCATGAACTTGTGATTGGTGTCGAGGGTTGAAGTCTTAGTGACACTAAAGACCCAATGTGTAAAACGATTATGTGGATTAAATCTGTTCAAGCTCAAAATCCTCACAATGTTGTGGTAGCTTGGAAGGTGGAGTATCAGATCAGGTGTCCTTATCACTTGACTGAGATTCAAAATTATGTGGTCCATTGCATTAGCCTTCACATGGTTTTTAAATATTACTTTAGTAAAAATCAAATCAAATCATTCAACAAATCATGCCTGAAGTTTTAGTGCCATGCTTTTATAATTTCATAGATTACTTCAAAAACATAGATCCCTTTTATAATAAAAAGGAAAATTCCTAGCCACACACAAGTTAAAAAATAGACTTACATTTCAAGTATGAAATTATCATATTTCTTCATCAATCTAACATTCTTTAATGTAATCCATATAATTTAGATGTAGAAAAGAAGGTATTCATTTTCCATGTGTTATAAACTTCGAGAAAATGACATGAATCTGAACTTATATTAAAATTGCCTTGTATAAGCAAAATGTTTTTTGAATTAATCATAAATGTTCAATTGGTTATGAATAATTACTATCCATTTCTAGTAATTTATCTTGTAATCTATAATTTAATCTAGTAATTTGCATTTCTTGTATTTATAAAGCTTTTTTTATTGTTATAAGTTTTAATAAGCATAAAACTGTTTTGAAAATGTTTGGGGGCGAAAAAAAATTGAGGAATATCTTCAGATGCTTTTAAATCACTTAGTTTTATACCAAACTGCTCAATATGCTTCCATAAAAATTATAAATGAACACAATTTATAAAATTTTAACTTTATGTGTTAACTGTATTTTTCTCTGTTGCTTTTTACAATAAAATATCATTTAAAGGGTGAACCTGGTGATATCGGCTTAGATGGTATTGAAGGACCTCCAGGCTTTCCTGGTCTTGTTGGACTGAAAGGTGAACAGGGAGATATAGGTTTCCCTGGAAGAGCAGGTTTCCCTGGTGAACCTGGATTTTCTGGACCTGATGGACCAAAAGGTTTTGTTAAATAAAATTTAATTGGTTAAATTTTTCTTGTTTTATAGCAACTTTTATCTTTCAAAGCAACATTTTCTTTTTTTTTTTATATTTAAATTAAATTGATGTTAAGTATTTTATATTTTCTAAAATATTTTTCAGCATTTATAAAAATGTTAATTTTTTATAAAAAACAAAATTTTAACATTTTCTGATGTTTTTTCGTACTTTATTTTTTTGTGGCAATATATGGAATTGCAATATACATTACAGTTTTTTATTATTTATTGTGTTACAAAAGCTGAATTTTTTCCATGGCACAGCTTTTTCCAATAAATAATTTTTGATTTTGGCTGTTATTTTATTTAAAAATAAAAAATTATTTGCTGTTATTTTTATTTTATTTTTAAAGTTTGATGAATTCATGTAAAAATATTTTTTTAAATATGTATTTAAAATGTGAAAATTCTCTACTAGAATGATTAGTTCAAGCTTTTTCTATTTTAAATGAATATTGCTTTCATTTAAACCTTTTTCAAGTTTGTGCATGTAACTCTAAAAATTTTTTCTTATTTCTTTAATGAAGGTTCCCCTGGTTATGAAGGAATTCCTGGATTTGCTGGTGAAAAAGGAGAACCTGGAGATTCTGGACCTGGATCAAAGGGATTGCCTGGATTCCCTGGCTTGCCTGGGTTACCTGGTATGTATTTTATTGTGTTACTTGAAACATGTTTCATTTAGGTATACTAAAAGTGTATATTCGTGTGTGTATGTAATAATTTTAAAAATGTTATTCCCATACTTATTGATAAAACTTGGGATATGAATTATAGAATATTCACAGTGCAAAAATAATAATAGAATTATATTGGGCAGGGATAATTTCGGTATTTGTGAAAGAATTAAAACTTTACCTTCTTCCAATGAATCTTAAATTTTAAAAGCTAGTCTTAAAATTTAAATTTTAAAGAGAAATATTTGTATTTGATTTCTTTGATTATTAAAAGAATAAATTTGTATTTATTGAATAAGGGAAATTTTACCCATTTTTTAAAATTAAGTTTTACACATCTTAGATAATTTTGATTAAAAGTTATTTTTTTTTTACTTTTAAAGGTTTGATAGGTGATAAGGGAGAGCGTGGTTTAGATGGCTTACCTGGATTTCCTGGCATGAAAGGTTTGAGAGGAGATGAAGGTACACCTGGTGTACAGGGTCCAGATGGAATTGCTGGTCGTCCTGGTCAGCCAGGCTCTTTTGGTAAAGATGGATTACCTGGGCTCCCAGGTGAGTCTCAAAACAATGCTATTGCAAAACATTGCATGTTTATACACATTTCTTATTTAGTTGTTCTGTAAATATGTAATCTAGAGTTAAGTTGTTATTTAAGAATTGGTTTCCTTAATTCTTTCTCTTGGAGTTACTTCATCATAAATATGCATTTTGAATTATGTAATAAAAAAATGTAAATTGTTTATTTTATAAATGTTTCATTTCAATTTATTTTGGATCAAGGAATTGCTTGTAGTTTTCAATGAAACTTGTATTGTATTATATAATACATTTAATTTTTTATCAACCAACAGTTTTTTAAACAATTCTTTTGTTTTATTGATGTTTTTATAAGTAGTGATAAAGTTTTTCACTTAACATGATAAATTGTTTTGTAGAATTACGGTATCATAGTTTTTTAGACATTATTTTGGTACTACTTTGTCCAAATCAAATACATATAAATCTTTTTAGGTAAAAAGGGTGAAATGGGAGATATGGGATCACCTGGTCTGACTGGATTTCCTGGTAGATCAGGATTACCTGGTTTAGCTGGATTGAAAGGTATGTTCAAAACAATTTTTCAGCTATTGTGAAGCTATTAGGAATCAAAATAATAAAAAACGAATAAAATATAACTTTGTCGATTTAGTGAGTATGTGAAAAAGTTATAATTAAATTTAATCTTGTTTATTTTTTTTATCTTCTGATAATTTTTTTAGGGTAAAGATATGTTAGAAAAATAATTTTTTAATTGTTTACTTTTCAGGTTCTCCAGGTGATGATGGATTACCTGGGTTTTCTGGAAGACCAGGCCTTCCCGGACTTCCTGGGCTCCCTGGAGATCGAGGAATTGATGGTGTACCTGGGTCAAAAGGAGACAGAGCTTATTTCAGTGAAAAAGGAGAACCGGGAAATCCTGGAACACCAGGTACTGAGAAAAAAGCTCTGAAATCAAGGAAATAATTTCATGAGTTCTTAATTTTTGTTTACAAATTGATTATTTGCTGAAGCAGAATATGTATTCATGATTCAAGTTGTTTCAAAGCATACTTAGTTTATTCTATATCACTAGCATAGCTAGTCTTAAATGGACCCTGTATCAAAGTTTCTTGAGGACTCGTTTTAGGCACCCCTTAACATTAAATGATTTTATGCTTACACATTTTGGGGTCACTGAAGCTTGAGGGCCCTGTATCATCGATGTGGGGGTAGCTACACTTCTGTTCTAAATACAAGTTAAAAAAATTGTTCGTAATGTAATTGGAGTTTGAAGCTCATTTTTTTAATTGTTAATGTTTTTTTAATGCTTAACTTCCATATCTATTATACATTATTAAATGTATTAGGACTCATTCAGTAATAAACTGAACTAATATGTAAAAATGCATTATTATATTATGACAATTTTTTAATAAATTTTTATATTTTGAAAGGAAAAACTAAGGGGAAAAATGAATTTTGAAAGGGGAAGCGCATAATTAAAAGCAATGATTAGTTTTTGTTTCTCTATCTTACTTTTTAAATTTTAAAATGAATTTTTTTTTACTGTAATAAATACAAGAAATAAAGAGATGAAATTTTTTGTATTAAAAATAGTTTTCATGGTTTAACATTAAAAAAAATGGGCTTGAGCTTTTGTATATATGTTATTTATTTAATTAATGCTGCTATAAAATGACTAATGTTACTAGTAAAATTAATACTGCTTTAAAGAAATTATTCTTTGAATTTCAGTATAATCTTAATTTATAGAGAGTTTCATCTTTTTCAATATATTTTTTTTCAAATATATACACTCTATAAGAAAAAAAAAAACCCTGATGTATTAAGAAGGAGTTGCCGGATTGTAATGAAATTTTGTATTCAAAGACATTTGTACTGAACACATGCAAATGGTTAAAATTTGGTACCCAATGAAGGAATAGCGGAAGCTGCAGCGCATCAGAACTGCGCACTCAGCAGGTGTCTATAAGAAGTGGTTCTCAATTTGATGATTAAAATTTCTGTTGCATTGCGATTTAGGATACCTTTCAATGACTGAAAAAATGATACGCAGCAGATCCAATCTCATTACAAGCAGCTGTCAGAGTTTGAAAGAGGTTGAATCATTTGATTGAAACAGGCAGATTGAGCAAACCGGAGAACTGTTCGTCATATGGGTTGAAGCGTTGCGGCCATTAGAAGAAAATGGCAAGAATGGGTGGACAATGGCAAATTTCCGCATCCTGATGGTAGTGGTTGAACTAGGACCACAGCAGATTGGGAGGATAGATTGCTTGTCAGTTCAGCTGTCATGGCCCCTGATTCATCGCTATCAACCATCAAATGTGCGACCAGCACACTAGTGTCCACCATGATCATTCACAGACAGCTGGTAGAGCGAAATTTACGCTTGTTCCGACCCCTACGCCACTTGTTACTCACGCCTGCCCACTATAGAGTCAGATTACAGTGGTGCTTGGCTTGACCAGGTTGAAATCATGCTGACTAGCTAAGCATAGTGTTTAACGATGAATCCCGCTTCCAACTGTGTCCTGACAATCATCAAAGACGTGTCTGGAGACGCCCAGGGCAATGTGCTGATCCTGCTTTCACTATTGCATGCCACACAGACCCTCAATCATTAGTTATGGTCTGCAGTGCCATTTTTTTGACAGCTGGACCCATTTGGGCGTTATTAGAGGCACACTTACAGCACAGTGGTACATCAACGACATTCTTAGAACTGTTTTGCTACCGTTCCTTTTGCAGTACCCTGGCCTTACTTTTCAGCAAGATAATGCCAGACCACATATGGCACATGTTGCTATGAACTGTCTTACAGCTTGTCAAACACTTCTTTGGCCAGCCAGATATCCCTCCAATCGAGCATGTGGGATAGGATGGGAAGGCTACTGCATTTACCAGGGAATATTGATGACCTGGCTTAACAATTGGAGCAAATTTGGCAAGAAATACTGCAGGAGACAATCAGGGTGCTTTATCACTTTGTGCAACGTCATGTGGTGGCTTGCATTCAGGCTACAGGTGGGTCAACACCTTATCGAGCTTTTTACTTTGTATCTATGTAACTCTGAAATAAATCATTAAATTTTTCTGAAATTTTAATAATTTTCCATTTTGTACATAATTTTTCTACCCACCAATTTTTGTCTATTGGACATTTCATTCTTGGTGCATCGTTTTTTTTTTGTTATAGAGTATATATTATTGTATGTCTTCTTCATAAGCTCAACAACCTTTTGCAGGAAAAGCTGACTCGCTGATCCTCCTCTAGTTGACCCTGTCAGTCACGATGGCCTTCTATCAGTTGATTCCCATTAATTTGAAATCCTTTCCAGCATTGTCTAACCATCGTGTAGGTGGTCATTCTCTATGTCTGGTCCCTTTAGTTTTTGGAAAAGTTACTTTTTTGGTAGGAAAAACATCAGCATATCTGTACAGATGGCCCAGCCACCTAATATGCAATGTTTTTATACTTCTCACAATGTCAGTCCCGCCATATTTCCTATAAATTTCATGATTGTAAAGAATTCTCTACTCATTGTTTTCTTGAATATGTCCAAAGATTTTCCTTAAAACTTTTCTTTCAAAAATGAGCAACTTTTCTTCCTCTGCTTTATTGAGTATTATATGTATTGATTTTAATTTTCTAAGACCTTGAATTTATAAGAGTGTATATTGCTTAAAGTTTAGGGACACAATAATGTATAATATTATTGATAATTTCTTTTTTTCTTATTTCTAATGTTAGGACGTACTGGACCACCAGGGAGACCAGGACTTCCTGGCATACGGGGATTGAAAGGAGAACGTGGCAACCCAGGATTAGCTTTAGATGCACAGCCTGGTCTTATTGGATTTCCAGGACCAAAAGGATATCCTGGAGCACCTGGATTACCCGGAATAAAGGGAGCAGCAGGAGATATGGGATTCCCAGGTTTTATGATTTTTTTAAAAATTCATTTTTTATAATTGAGTAACTAATATTCTCATTTTTATTAAAAACAAACATAATACAAAAAGGAAGGGAAAGCATATTTTGCTTAAAATAACTTACAAACTTGAATGACTATGAATTATTATTTAACCATATCGAATTGTTATTGAATTGAGACATAAGTATATTAGTTTCAAATTTTTTTTAGTTTAATCTGTAAAATCATCTAGAATCTGTCATATGTTTTAGGATAAACAATTGAAAGTCTTTTATAATAATTTATCATTAAATAAATGTAACAAGTATAAAGCTTTTTGTTTGAAATGAACAATCTTTCTAAAAATAGTTAACATGCTTTGATTGTGATTAAAATTTATTTTTGTTTTTGAAGGCCTTGATGGTGAAAGAGGAGATGCTGGTCTTCCAGGTGGACCTGGACCAGCTGGTTTAGATGGAATACCTGGTATTCCTGGAAGGATGGGTGAAGCTGGATTTCCCGGTTTGCCAGGATTGTCAGGACTTAAAGTAAGTTTTGGGTTTTTTTAAAGCTTATATTCATAAGATTTTACACTATAAGTTTTATAACTATTTATAAAATTAAAAATTTTCAACTATAAAAAAGTAGGTCTGTTTTTTTAAATACAATTATTTTATACTGATTCTTTGATCAAGTAATGGGGTATACAGAATGCAACAACAGTAATGCATCTCCTATGACATATGGTATATACTTTCTGTAAAATTTAGGTGTTACAAGAATTGAGATGTTTAATTTAATTATTTTTAGATGGATGTTATTGCAGTATTATGATAGACAGTGCTATATAAGTTTAAGAACCTGTGTGACAAAATTGTATCTTATTTTTAGTTCTAAACACTATTTAGAATTGTATTTCACAGATGAAAATTTTTTTAGAGAAATTAAAGATATTATATAAATAAAATATATACCATATATGTCTTTTATAAAAATACAAGTTTCAGTGTACCAGAAACTAATATATTTTTGCATTTCTAAGTGCCATGAGGTATTACAGAAGGCTTAGAATGATTCTAAAAGAAATAAGTTTTAAAAGTTTGATCATTAATTCAGAAATTGATAAAATTCTTCCACTGTTGCTTAATTTTGTTACAACTCTTTCTGTTATATAGTAGGACCAAAAAGGAATGCTTTTTGTAGTGTATGGATAGAGGTTAAGTTAAAAAGTAGTTTCATCCATCAGTGATAAATTTACTTTAGCTTTTAATTTGCTAAAACTTATTTTTGAGTTCACAACTTGTTTACTTTTGCATTAAATAAAGTGGTATAATCATTACTTGTTTAAATATTTTGTTATAATTTTTTAAAAAAATTTTATATTTTATAAAACAACTGAATAAATTTTTTTTTAGGGTGAAAGAGGGCTAGAAGGCTTAGTTGGATTTCCAGGTCCTAAAGGTGATGGAGGCTTGCCTGGTTTACCAGGTGTTGATGGTTTTCCTGGAATTAAAGGAGGACGTGGAGATATAGGTCTTAAAGGTAAGGCACTTATACATATTTCGCTAAGAAATTGAAAAAAAAAAACGTCCCAGTATCAAATGTCACAAGTAACAAAATATCAAGATTCTTTTTTAAAATAAAAATGGACTTTTATATTAAGATCATTTACGAAAAAGTAAAGAATTTTAATGAGACTCAATTTCCAATAAATTGTGCTGTAATATTAGTATTTGATTCAGCTTGATAAATTTAGTTGTTTGATAAATTTAATTTATTAACCATACAAAATAAACAAAAAGTGTTAATTGCAAAATAATATTTTATTGATGTTTATGAATTTATTTAATACTCCAACTTATACTTCCAATTTTGTCTATTCATATTAGTTAATTAAAGCAATTCAAATTCATACACTTTTCTTTTATAAAATTTGAAGAAATTTTCTGAGCATATTTGTCTGTTGTACTTTTCTATAAGCATGTTATTTAGAACATTTCTTATTTAAATTTTCGAGACAAATTAAGTGCATAGAAAGCCATATATGTATACATTCAAACTTTTGTATATATTGTTTAGCACTTATGCATAAGTGCATTTTCTGGCAAATTTACCTGTTTTTTAAGATGTAGTTTTATATTAAAATGAAGGTTGGATGAAATGTCTTATTTAAGGTTTGTCTGCTGCAATTGGAAGTAAGGGTTTCCCTGGAGAACCAGGTTTACCTGGCATTCCGGGACAAATTGGGTTCAGAGGAGATGATGGCTTACCTGGTCTTATTGGATTGAAAGGAACTCCTGGAGATCCTGGATTAGATGGAAGGCCTGGAAATGTTGGAAAAATTGGAGCAAAAGGTATAGATTTTAATTTTTCTTATTGGTGATTTTAATTAAAAATTTAAAACTATATATTTCATTTTAAAATATTAATTCCTAAAAAATGATTTATATCTAAATAAAAATAGTATATTAACGGATTAAAATAAAGTATTTTTTTAAAAAATAATATATACTTGAAGTAATGAATTTAAGGCGGGGGGGGGGGGGTTGTGAAATACCTAGAGTAAATATGTCATTAGATTATAAAGAAGGATTATCTTAGAATATATATATATATATAATTCTGATTCTTTTTCATGCTGTGTCAAAATTCTTGTAGTAAAGTCTTATGTGAAAAAAGCACAAATAAAAATCACAGGAAGATTAAGAATTTTTATCATGTATTTTTGCTTCAGTAATTTGACTGAAAACATTATTTTTTTAGGTTTAGCTGGAATTCCTGGTCCACCAGGTTTAGAAGGATTTCCTGGATTGGCAGGTGGAGTAGTTTACACACATTTGATTTCTTTTTGCATTTTACTATTGACATTTTGTTATGTATAATTAATATTATACTACACATAACATTTATCATTTCCTTTCAATTAAACAGCATAATTTTTTTCTAAGGCGAGAAAGGTTTTCCTGGTGAGGAAGGCATACCAGGATTACCTGGACTTCCTGGATCTTTTGGTAGAAAGGGTGCCGCTGGTGAACCAGGATTACCTGGATTAGAAGGTGCTAAAGGATATCCAGGGTTTGGAACTCCTGGAATAAAAGGGGAAAGGGGCTCTCCAGGTCCTATTGGGCCTCCTGGTAT
The DNA here is from genome assembly GCA_019973975.1 of Trichonephila clavata. Taxonomy (NCBI): domain Eukaryota; kingdom Metazoa; phylum Arthropoda; class Arachnida; order Araneae; family Nephilidae; genus Trichonephila; species Trichonephila clavata. The sequence continues at coordinate 19,906 of BMAO01008897.1, read as the reverse complement.
GTAATTTAGATCTTCCTTCATATTTAATTTTTTATTGCTATATTTTAATCCTATAAACAGCTGTTCATACAAAATGTAACACCTTGATGGATGACAGATATCAAAACCTAAAATGTTGGAAAAATCACATAAAATATAAGAGGGAAATGATTGATATAACCACCCCAATTTCCTTGTAGAACATGAAGAAATCAATATTTTGTGTAACTGCCATTCTAACAATAGCTGTTGTTGTGAATTTTGGCATTGAAAGGAAGAGAATATGCTCTTGGGGTATGTCAGTTCATGGTACTTCCAAATCATCCAAAGTTAATTCAATGTAGTAGCATGTGATGATTGCTAGCTCAATGATTGACCACATGTGCTCCATGGGCAATTAGAAGAACAGGCAGGCTATGACAACTCTGCAACTTGGTAGCCAATGAAAAGTTTTTGAATGTTGTGCAATGTGTGGTTTCATATTGTCCTTTTGAAATTTGACTACAGTTGAATCTTCAAGGTAAAGCATTACAGCAGGCTGCAAAATTTGAGAGAATTAATGTTGGTTGGTGTGTGTTGAATGTACTGGCATTGTGTATATTAGAGAATGTGTGTACAGGTGTAAAATATAATTGTGCCTCAAACTATAACATCAAGGAAAATACTGGTATGGTGCTGTATAATGTAAGATTCATATTATCTTGCTTCTAGACTCAGATATGGCATTTGCAGTGTTGCAGGCTAAACTATGATTCATCTAAAAGGCCTGTTTTATTACTTGTTTGTTCCTGCTTTATAATCAATGCACTGTTGCAATGGGCATATTCCTGTGGTGTACAGTTAAAGGTAATTGTAGCTTGCTGAAACTCAGATGTTCTGCCAATAACATTTTTGGAATGATGAGGTTGACGTAATTCTTCTTAGTGATTAAACAGTCCCTTCTGCATTTACTGGTTCCATTTTTGTGCCACTGTTACTTGATTTTTATTCAAGAGAGGCCCTGATTTCAGAAAGGATAATCTGCATTAATTACAAATCTTCCTGTTGTTGCAAGACTATCAGAAAAACAAATTTTGTTGTTCTCTACAAAAATAACAACTCAATTTAACTCCATTTTCACTGAAACTTAGCTTCCATAGCTTTGGAGTTCTTTTTCAGAACTCTAAACATAAATTCTAAACAAAGCAAAAGAGCTTTTTATGTTACATAGTGGGAGAACATTTCTGGTATTTTGTTCTTTTATATAGCTCTTGTAAATGATGCTACTAGCGCACATGGTTTGCGCACACACTGCAATGCTAATAAATTCCATGTTTTATCAAGGTCTAATAATTACAATAGTGCAAATTTCACATCTATTGGGTGCTTCCTTTATGCATTTTGGATGGTGTGCAGTGTGTATTTTAGAAGTACACACACATGCTAATATTTATATGTTAACTGTTTTTCTTCAAAATTTATACCATGCAGTTTTTTTTGTTGAAATAATGTTCAATTATTTATTCATTGCATGTTTCTAAAAATTAATTAGTGTTACTTATACTTACAAGCAACTGTATTTGTATACTTTTACCTGTAACTTACTTAATGTATTTTTATAAAATATTAAATTTATTAATGTCAAAATCAAATGCATTGGATTTTATTGAAAACTTTATTCTGGGTATTTTCAATTTTGAAATATAGACTAATAATTATTGGTTGATTTTTACATGATGTTTATCATTTTTTGATAAAATAATTATTTTGCTTGTGGAAATATAACAGGGTATAAAAAGTAAAACATTTTTTTCTTGTTAGACTAAAACTAATGTGAGATAACTGTGATATCACAGGTAAATGAGATTAATAAGAGCAATAAATTCATAGAATTTATCTTACTTAGAATGACTGGTTTTAGATCTATTTCCTGATGTGCAATTTCTTACATAAACCTACCTGTTATGTTATAACACACCTTATGTATGCCTGTGATTAAAATCTGAAATGCTCATGCTTATATATTTATATTTTACCCTTGAATATGTTCTTTGAAATATTTAAATCCATTTTATTATTAAAATTTCAAGGTAAGACTTCTAAATTTGTTTTTTTTCTTTCAGGTTTAAACGGATTAGTTGGTTTACCTGGTTTAAGAGGTGAAAATGGTTTTCCAGGGCTTCCTGGTCTTCAGGGAGATAGAGGATTACCAGGTTTATCAAGACCTGGGGATATTGGACCTGCAGGATTACCAGTAAGATAATTTATTCTGGAGGAAAAGTAATTTAAGAAAACTACAATATTTTACTTGTTATGTGAAAAAGTGTTATTAAGGAAGAACCAACTACTTCCAAACAATTTGTCAAAAAGTAGTTATTTGTGGAATTTTGAAGTACAAAATATCATTTATAAAATACCTGATTAATTACCAAATTTGAGTTAATTGTTGAATGAAATTAACAAAAATGCAGAGAAAGAGAAAAATAACATTTTATGTTTAAGAAATTTACTAAACTTTTTACTTTTTAATTCATTATATATATAACATACATTTACTAAATTTTTTCTTAAGTAGGGTAAATTCTAAGTTATTAATTCTATAAAGGTGTTCTAGAAAAAGCACAAATCTCATTCTACAATGTTTTAAAAGAGAGGAAACAATCTCTTAAATATATTTTTTTTAAAGAATCGATTGTGTTGATGTTATTTTTTTGACAGCTGAGCAAACCATATGTTTTTTAGTATTAAATTCAAAATATTCTTGTTTTAAAAAGTAAATATTCATGTTAACTGAAAAATTATGGAGATAACTTTGCAGTTATAAATAGATTTTATTTAACAGGTTTGAATATATTTTTATTTATAGGGATTAGATGGACTACCTGGAAGCGAAGGGCCTAAAGGAGAAAGAGGATTAGAAGGACTTCCAGGTTTTCCGGGTACTAAAGGAGAACGAGGTGTTGATGGGCTACCTGGTATATCTGGACGCAGAGGACAATCTGGTCTTCCTGGTAATATTATTTAATATTTATATGCCTTCTGTATAAAAAAGTAGAAATTTCAAACTTATACATATTTTCACTTATCTCATGAAATTTGGATTGGGGAAAAAATTTCATATTATGAAAAGCCGGGACTTTATGAAGGCATATGTTTTTCTTTTTATTACAATTCAGTTCATTTTTAATTAGTTTACTAAATATAAATGAATTAAAAAAAGGTATGCATTTTTGTACGACTTTTATTTTGTTATTCTATTCATATTTAAGTGTTAGGTTTTTATTTTTAGGCGGACATAAATAAAGGTATAAATATATTTAAAATTACAATGATTTATCACCAATTTAACTTTGAAAATATTAATATAATTTTAATGTGATCAATGGATGTAACTATAATTTTTTAGCTGTTATCTTGAATTTTAAGTCAAATGCTTGCCTATATTAGAAGTAACTTTTCTTAATAATCTAAGTAAAGAACTTACACAATAGACATACTTATATGATAGTAAAATTTATATAGCTTTTTAAAATTCTTATTGTATAGCAATTTTAGATATGTTAAGTAGAACATAATCTCTTAAATAATTATTTTTATTTTTAGGACCTAAGGGTGTAAGAGGAGATTCTTTTGAAGCTGATTCAATTATAAAGGTATCTGGTGAAAGAGGAAGTGTTGGTCTTCCTGGATTGCCAGGTTTGCCTGGAGAGAGAGGTCCAATGGGTGATCCAGGTATTGATGGGCTTCCAGGACTTTCTGGAAATCCTGGTCTACCTGGATTTGATGGTTTACCAGGATTCCCAGGAAACAAAGGCATGGCTGGAGAACCCGGATTCAATGGTAAATTTAAAGTTGGGAAGCTTTGTTTTTTATGTCACTCTATCATTATTTACAATGTAAGATTCAAAATAATTTAGGATTCCATGATTCTTAAATTTAATATTCTGCTTTACTTACCATTTTTTTATTAATCATATTTTTTTAATTTAATAAGTCATTATGATGATTATCATAGCCAATATAATTTTATAAAGGATTATTTGGGAGAAACAAATTTTCATATGCTTTAATATATATGATATCTAAATATGAACTCTTATGAATGAATTTATTAAGTACTATGCATTATTGGGAACTTCCATGCAACTAGTTAAAGAGTTCTGCACAATTATGGAATTTTATGTCAAAAGCATTCAAATATTTCTATGCAATATGCTTAAATATTTTGTAATTTTTTTTTTTTGTAAAAAATATTATTAACTTTTTAGAAATTGTTGATTAGTTTTTAGTTATTTTTCTTGATAAAATATTTGCTTTTCTTATTTAAGAGTAGAAAGTCTTAAACTGAAATTGGTGCTTAGTTTGTTGATTTTGATGTAATATTATTTTTTTAAAAACTACACAAGGATTTATAAAGGTTGATCGGAACTGATTAAATCTTTGCTTCTTGCTAATAAGCACCTCTAAAAGTAGGAAATCTGTTTAAAAGATCTCAAATCTGCACATCTTTTAAAGAAAGAAAAAACTAACTGTGTGTTTAGTGTTGTTTAAAAAGGAATCAGTGAAGATAGTAATTGAAAAAACAAAATCTAGGGATTCATCTGGAAAACTTAATAAAAATGAACTTTCCTTTAAAAATCCTAATTATTTACTATGAGAGATAGGAAATCTTTTACCTACATATATATTAGATTGTTACAGTTTATTTATAAGATTTTGGGAAAACTTTATATTTTTATAGTTAGTGTATAACAGTGTAGTCTTAAAACTATCATATTTATTTAAATGGCAGTTTGAGGTAATGTATGTGATATTCTTTTAATATTGTGATATCTTATAAAGATGAAATGAAGAAATCTTATAATGTAAGACTTAATCATTTTAATTGAAATAAGGTTGAAATATAAATTTGTTATCATTTTATGTGATAAATTTCTTGGATATTGGTAAGGTATTATATTTAAAGTATAATACAGTAACATGACAATCCATCTGTCAGCTGCAATTAAATTATCTTATCCATTCAGGTCTAGAAGGACTTGCTGGTGTACGGGGATCTCCTGGAGAGGCAGGAATCCCTGGCTTACCAGGAAAACCTTCAGCTTCACGAGGATATTTCTTCACAAGACACAGTCAGACTAGCTCAGTTCCAGAATGCCCATTCAATGCTCCTCCAATGTGGACAGGATACTCTCTATTGTATCTTCAAGGCAATGAACGAGCTCATGGACAAGATTTGGGTTAGCTTAATTTTTTTTAAAATCTGATTAGTAAAAGATTATTTTTATCTGATTAGTTACAGCATTATTTTAATTTGAAAATAAATATTCTGTGATATCTGATATCAATTTTAATTTTACAAAAGAAAAAAAATTTCTTTGGAGAAAAAAAGTGCATTAAAGGAAAATGCAGAATAAAAATTTAGAAAATCATTTGAAAATATTAGTTCATTTTTCATTTCCAAATTTAAAGTATTTTGTATAAAAATATTTTTACTACATATATTTTAAAAATATTTTGCATGTTTTCATTGAATTAATTTACAAATTTATAACTCCTAAAATATTTGTTTGAGTATTTTTGCTTTAATTAATTTTTTTTAATTAAAAATATTTCTTATTAATATAGTTATTATTTAGCAATTATGTATATCTCAATAAAATACTCTTTACTGGAGAAAAAGGAATTTTTTCTTTATTGTATAATTGTTGTAAAGAAGTGAATAGTTTTTTTTCTAATAAATTTATGGTTTGTTTGAAAATTGACTGTTGTATTAAAATATATTAAACTCGATGAGCAAAATTTGAACTGTAATTGCCAATTTTGTAGCATTACATTTTTTTCTTTGATATGATTAATACTTTCTGCTTGTTTATTAAATTAAAAAGATTTCACTTATTCATAATTGTATTTGATTATATTCAAATTCATGATCCACGTTCTTATTGTAACTGTATATATTCTGGTTAAAAAAATAAAACTAGTAATAATTTTATTTCCTTTTCTTATGTAAGCATTATTTTTATATGTACAATAATTTTATAGGAACACCTGGTAGTTGTCTGAAACGCTTTAGCACCATGCCATTTATGTTCTGTAATCTTAATAACGTGTGCAATTTGGCCTCAAGAAATGATTTCAGTTACTGGTTAAGTACTCCTGAACCTATGAGTATGATGATGACACCAATTGTAGGACAGGATATTCGTAAATATATCAGTAGATGTGCTGTTTGTGAAACTCCCACTCAGGTGAATATTTAATTTTTTTAATATGTTAAATAAAAGAGCAATTGTTTGAGGTAGTGATTAAGATTTTTTAAAAGTATTTTAAGATGAAAAAAATAGAGAAGATTCTGTTCAATCTTTACTTTTTCATTTCCATGTTCCTATAACTTTTATTATGTTATTTCAAGATGTTTAATTTTGTATTTCTATCAATCAGAATTTATTTTAAATTGTAATTTTCAGGGAGTTTTTATTACTGTATTTTGTGTTCATATGTTCCATAAGTTTATATTTAACAAATTTAAAATAGATATTTTTCATCGTGTTTTGAACATTATCATAATACATATTATAATAAGTTGTTATAAGAAAAAATTAACATGAAGCAAAATAATTTTCCATATTCTTTTAAATTAAATCAAATGTTTTTAAGGTTAACATTAAAAAATAACTTGTATACTATTTATTTGACAGAGTGTATATTATTTTTGACTCTTATATAAATTTCAAGATAATTAAGTAAAACAAATTCCCTTATTTTGGACATGAAATTTTTTTTATTTAGAATATGATTTGTGTCAAATAGGGCATGCTTTTACCTCATCTGTTGCTTAAATTCAGTTTTGATGTATAATTAATTATGAGAGGGTTTTGTTGAGAGCACTGTGGCTGTCATTTGTTGCATATCTCTCAGACAAATCAGGGCAGGAACCTTCCTGTAGAACTTTGAAAGCTCTTTACATCATCTTTTATTTTTGATAGTAAAATTGTTTGGAATTTTGAATTTTGGTGTGATGGTGTACGTAATTTATTTATAAATCTCATTTTAAACTGAGAAAATCTGGAATATTATAACTTTGATTGGGAAATTTTAGTATAAATGTTTATTCCTTCATCCTTTTTCCCTTTCTTAGTAATTAAAATAGACAAATGAGTATTATAGACATTAAAACTGTTGATTGGTGTTACTGTTAAACTCTGAAAGAATGCTCTATTTCATCATGTGATAATTTTATAAAACCTTGTTAATATTTTCTTGAAATAGGTAATTGCTGTACACAGTCAAACCATGGATATTCCTGATTGTCCGGAAGGATGGGATGGCGTATGGATTGGTTACAGTTTCCTCATGGTAATTTTCATTTCATTCTAATTAAAAACACTGCAGAATGCATAAACACATCAAATACAACAAATTGAAATTTAACCTTATGCATTCTGAATATATTAATAAGTTTATTTACAGATATTGCTATTTTAGCTGAATGGCTTTTTTTATATTCTTATTTTTAAATGATTTAAATGTATTGAAGCTTCTATCATTCATTGAAGTAACTTGTAATATGTTACTAAAATAGCTTGAAATATGTGTGTAAAAGTTTTAATTGTTACTCCTTCCTTTAATTTCTGTTGAAAAATATTTATAAATAAGAATTTATTTGAATCAAGAGCTAAATTTTTTTCTGACAAATTAACAAATTCTATACATAATAATGAAAATATTATTATTATTTTAGAACACTGATTCAGGAGCTGAAGGAATTGGACAACCACTTGCATCTCCAGGTTCATGTCTTGAGGACTTCAGACCATTACCTTTTATTGAATGTCAAGGTCATGGTCGCTGCAACTATTTCACTACAGCACAGAGCTTCTGGTTGGCCACTCTTGATAGACCTGACTCATTTGATGTCCCTAGACCAGAAACACTAAAAGCAGGAGATTTGCGAAGAAAAATATCAAGATGCCAAGTGTGCATGAGAAGGCATACACCTGTTTTGTACTTAGGAGGTAGATCTGCCTAACGAATTGATCTTTTTTAGAAATGTGTAAGGTGTCAGTGTTCGTGATGTTTATATGTGAACTGAAGCTTATTGCTGGATTTGGTGCTAGAAGTGCCTTTAACTTTACATAAAATATATTTTACATTTCTAAATTTTTTGAATCTCGGTTCTTTTAAGTGCTCAAGCTGCCAAATAATGAAGAATCTTCATATTTTTTTCCTTCTGATGCATGAATTTTATTATCTACTTAACAAATTTTGTGTTGTACTTGTGTATAGTTTTTGTGCTGCTATTAGAAAAAAATCTCATATTTTTATTGAAAAATATTGATGTGAAGCAATGTTGTATTTTTACTGTGCAATTTTTATGTTGCTAAGCATTCTGATATCTCAAATTTTTTCTTCTTGTTAGTGCCCAATATTTATTTTCTTGAAATGACGAATGCGTGTGTTATCAAAGTTTTTATTTACTAAAACATTACTTTTGATAAGATGCTCTATTGTTGTAATATATGTAAGAAACTTTTAAAAAATAAACACTGCCAATATTTTTTGTACTAAGAAGCTTGTATCAAGTTTGTGTCTTTATTGTTTGAAAATAAAATTTAAATTGTTTTTAATATAACAGAACTAATCTTTTTGCTAAATAAAGTTTTTAATGTAATTTAATTATGATCCACCCCTTACATTTTTCATTTTGCAAATGAACGAGTTTTTCAAAAATGAACTTTAAAATTAAATTAACATGTAAAAGATAAGGTTAAAGAATTAAAAGTAAAAACTCAATATTCTTTTTAATGTTAGGATTTTAAAACTCACCAACGAAATATCAGTAAAAAATGACCAAGTGCAATACAGAAAGCATTTAATGGATTTTTAGATCAAATAAAATGCATTCTAAATTGGACTGTACAAAATTCATGGAAAAAAATCAACAACTTTAGAAACAAAGTGGGATTATTCAAGATTTGATTTTGTTTGAAATGTAATTATAAATTTTTACATGGTTTGTAATTGAACATTTATAGCAATCAATTGTGTGTCTTATTTTTGAATCTTATAAAAAATAATAAAATTTTTTAGTTTCAATTTTTTTAAAAATATTACTTGTAAGCCCAGAGGTAGCATACCATGCTTCCATGTCACAAGTCCGGGGTTCAATTCCCAGGCTGGACAAGGTCAACTCAGCCTTTCATCCCATCAGTGAGTTGATAAAAGATGTACCAGGCCTACTTGGAAACTAAACACTGGGGGTTTTTGCATCAGACTGACCACCTGGCTGGAACAACTGCTCATGCACCTCCTGTATACTGAGATGGGAACAGTAGGCCTTGGCTCTTATAAGCTGTCACACCACTGAGTTTAGTTTAATATTAATGCATTTTTTTATCACAAGTAAATGGGCTAAATGCAAGCATCAGCTATATCTAAGAATTTAGTAAAAAAATTGAAATTCATTATACAAGGATAGGATGCAATACTGCTCAAGGCATAAAAAATTTAAATTCTATCTTAACAATGTACTGTAATTCTTTTTATTTATAACATAAAAGAGATGCCTATGTTTCTAAAAATCAGCTTTATAATTCGAATAACTTGAATTTGGAATTGCATAATTTTTAAAGGGTATATGTTTATTTATGATTTGTTAGTTTTGTGGTTTCCAACCTTTTTTCTAAGATATAACTATTGGAATGACAACAATCTGTGGCTTTTATAAATGCTTTATTTGATTTAAAATAAAATATAGCCTCTTAATTACCCCTTCAGAATTTAATATTTCACCATTTATTGCTACATTAATTCAACTAAAACAGAATCAAATAATGTTTTTGATTAATCCAACTATATTAATGATATATTATTTAACTTGTGTTGAAGAAAGGGAATTAGTATTTGAAAACATAAACAGAGCATTGCCAGAAACATTATTGATATTACTGGACTTATTGCTTTTACTTCCTTTGAAGAAAATTTTCTTCAGTGCATTTTAAGCAACATTTTCAACTCCCTCAAGGAAAGAATGAGTCTCTTTGGGGAATCAAATGCATTTTAATCCTAATGCCATTGTGTGGCAAATGAATTCTTTGAAAGACAAATTTGATGAATAAGTAAATCTCAGAACAGATTGAAAATTTGTAAATAATACATTCTTGGCTAATGTAAGCCACCTTTATTGCACTGGTTGCTATTTAAAACTATGTTCGGTACAGGATAATAATAAGCTTAAAAATTATCCAAAATAAATAATTTGAGTGTGCGAACATATATATAACATTCTGCAAATTTTTACTAATGGTAATGATATTGAGTTATGCATAAAGCTACATTAAAAAAAAAACTGAGAGCCGACCAAAAAGCTAAGCAGGGAGCTGAGTCGTCTTAACCGGAAGTCCCCCTGACCCTCAGAAGAGTTAAGAACATGATATCCACATACATTGACAAATGTACTGCCATGACCCTAAAACCAAGAACCTTGGAAAGCCATTGGAAACCCTGGCCCCAGTGGGTCCTATCCTGAGGCACCTGCAGAGAGCCGAAGCCATTACCCACTTTCGTCTAACCATCACGGACATTACTTCCTGGGAGTATACCTCCACTAGCTTAGCCTGGTTGCTGATGAAGCCTGCCTGCTTTGTGGTCATGTCAGGATGGATGGTGACCTCCTGCTCCAATGCACTGGACTTAATGAATACCCGACTGACGACGTCGTCAGTCGGTTCCAGGAGGCTCGGCGTCAAATGGTCAAGAAGCCAAGCCCGGGTGTTGGATAAATACATTTTTAAAACTAGACTTTTAATACATGATTTATTATTACCATGCATGTAGAATATCATTCTTTTTTGTGTTACCTTATGACAAAGCTATTACACAATCACCCATTCTATTATTCTGTTATTCTTGTGCGTTTGTTATACGTTCTATATCAGTGGTAGCCAAGTGGTTATTGTCGGGAACTTGTGGCTGTGTGGCGATATTTCTATCGAGTCGTGAGTTAGAGTCCTGATAAATGGCAAAATTGATCCTTTATTGTAAAAGAACGGTACATTATATTTTATTCAAAGTATTACTCATTGCTAGCCATTCCTTTCCTCCATCTTTCTGGCAGCATACGAATACCGCATTTGAGGATCGTTTCATCTTTTGTGGCTATCCCTCTTGTAATTGTTTAAATGTCTTGGACCATATCTTATTAAGCTGCAGTAGATATACTCATCCTCGAAATCATCTTGTTTTTTCTCAAAATTGAGAAAAAAATTCTCACTGTAATATCACCTTCAAAGAGTTATTGGAGAAAGTTGTGTCAAAAAAATGAACATTTAGATTTTTTGTTCAGAAGATGAAATATTTTGATATCTACTAACTTGTAAATACTTCTTTAGTCTTTTAGGGGATAATAGCCTTTGTTGCTCCATATCCCACAAAAAATAACTGTAGCTTTGGGCTACCCATGTGCCATTGATTGGAATAAGTGATAACACTAGGCAACAAAAAACAACTTTTTGTCTGTTTCCTAGTTTTAAATAGCCTATTTTTAGTAATTTTGGGTTGAAAAAAACGAATATGTAAATGAAATTTATTTATTAGCTCTTGTTTTTAAGGTATACCACAGAACCATCAATTTATTAGTAAATTTGAAGAACAAAACATTACTATTACATACAGTACAATAAGTCATGTTTCTAGAAACCGTGTTCATAATCAGAAATCAGTAGTATTTTTTAGTTTATTTCCTGTGAACAATTTTTTTTGAATTGCCTCTTGTATATTGAAGCCCGAGTATACCTGTCCAGCAGTAGATTGCGAGCATTGATTCATCCCGACGACCCTGATATATACGTTTCATTGCTATGATATCTTGATGAAACCTTTCACCGTGTTCACATCGCTTACAGTTCCACAGTTTTTAGGGAAAAAATTAAGATGGGAATGTAAAAAATTGATCTTTAGAGACATATTGCATCCTGGGTTATGAACATTTTGTAGGAGTTCTTTCACAAAATGTTGATAGTTCTCATTCTTTTTGCTGTCTAAAAATCCTTATACCATACTTATCTTTGAGACCTAAATATAGTTGAATTGATTTACCTTGAGTTGTAAGACGAAAAACAGCGAATATCACTTGAATCGCTCTCTATTGCCTGTTCTTTGTTCTACTGATGCTCAAGGTTAGACTCATAACACACCTGAAGAAAGGTGGCCCGGTTACACGCCTTTCGTTGAAATAAAAATCGTTCCTGAGGCAAGAGCTTCCATCTACCCGCTCAAATGAACATAAAGATTATACACAGAAAGTAAAGATGAGTAAAAATACAGCTATTTATGAACAGCGAGTTATGAATCTTGAAAACAAGAGCGAATCTGAAGTTTTTATGATGATTTTCGTGTTTAGAAGACCAAAATTCTTCATAATAAACTATTTTAGAGTCCGAAACAATTTTGATATTGTCTAGTGTAATCGGAAAGGGAAATGTCTGGTAAATATGGTGTGTGGGGTAGGGTTTTCTAATTGAGTGTTTTCAAATAGGTTTTGACCGGCGCCGCAACATGTGGACCAGCACTAAAATGCAGAATAAATAATTTTGTCGTGTCTCGAGTAGCATTGAGCTCGTTCTTTCTTGAGTGCTCGGATCAATCTCGTCAACTGAGTTCGTTAAAATGAGTGAATATTAATGTCGCACTATTCAGCTACTCGAAGGCTTTTGGTAATTTTGAACCATGGTTAAGTGACCAAGACGAAACCTGAGCTAGCACCCCCATCTCTTAACTCCCACATCAACTCGAGGACGTTTGAGCCTCGACATATTTAACGTGTATCAGCTCTGCACGGCGGGTCTTCAGCGGTACCAGGATTGAACTCATGCACTCCAGTTATGAGTCCGTTACATCTACCACTAGGCTACCGTGGCCACCTGAGCTCGTTAGAGAGACCCAATAATGGTTTTGTTCGGTTTTGCACCTAGCTGATCCCACCCAAAACATAATATGAGTTTTTTCTTCCATATTCGGCTTTTGAAGCATGGCCACATGAACCGAAAGGTTTCTTTAGGTTATCGTAGTGGATCAATTTTCATCACCAGTGACTGGACAATGCAAAAGAAAAAAAAAACCCACCCTTGTTTATGTTTTTTACAAATGGCATTTCACAAGTGCAAAATTGGCATTTACTGCTTCAACCCAGTTTCCTTGCTTTTGAATCCCTCCCAACAATTTTAAACTACGTTGATAAATAGCTTGTTGAATCACTCCTATTGTGAATGCAAGTTCTTCATGCGTTAAGCACGAATGTCCCTCCAATAATCTTTCGCTACGTTCTGTGTCTTCGACGTGAAACTCACCGTTCTTAAACTTTTGAAATCATTAATACAGGGGCGTAGTTACCGCCTATCAATGATACGGGCCCCAAAACATGGGAACAAAAAATTATAAATTGTTAAAAGACTCGAAAAAAGAGCATACAAGGAATTTTTATACAGGGCCCACTAAGGACTAGCTACCCCAGTGCACTCACAACAACTTCTGTCCCTCAAAGCAACCTCCCATAAGCTTCTGCTAGCAATCTGTGTGCCTCAGTTGCAGCTTTCATCAAATAAAATAAAGGAAACCAACGTTCCCTCAATACTCAAAACGCAAACATTTTCCCGCGAAAAAAATTATGATAATGATACAAAATGCTATTACTTCAAGTCTATGATGTTGCCAGATGTCTAATCTTACGATACGACGTTTTTCATCTGAAAATTTCAAGCATAACTTATTGGTGAGGCCATCTTTTGCCAAACGGTGGAAACTTATTTGTACTCCTTATATCCGTCCTAATTTTTTGAATTATTATTTCATTTATTAAAATTCAGGGGACTTGGCATAAAGGAGTAAAAAGAACAAAGACTAAGTGTCATGGTTTATATTTCTTGTAGTTTTTTATATCCGAGAGAACTTATACATCACTCACAATTACAGACACACTGAAGAGTAATTTGAATGATAAGTAAGTCTGTGTAGGTACAATACATATGTAAAGAAAGGAAAGTAACCAATCTATAAAACATTATTAAATCTCTACTGTTTATCTTTTATTAGACGGATTATTATTTCGAATTTGATATGAGTTCGATCGCTTTTGCTTACAAGTATACTTCGTACAGTTGGCGAATATCCTTTGTAGTATTTCTTCCCAAGCTGTTCAATTGCCAAATCAGATCAACAATATAGTCGAACTTTTGGAGGTACTTGCTTATTAAATGTCAAACTTGATCTATCGTGAGGCTCAGTGACGAACAGACCTCTCATATGGGGGGGGGGGGGAGTTATATTCTAAAAACACGTAGACAAAAATGCCGAGGTGTAATCTGTACAGTAAAAAATAAAATCTGTTGGTTTGAGAGAGGAGGGGAGGATTTTAGCCCCCCCCCTCTTCGTTTACACACTGGTGAGGCTAAGCATCATCCTCTGAACTCTAGATACAAAAAAAAGGAAGATCAACACAACAGGCCGTTGAACATTAGTAAAGTACGCCTGTTCTGAAAGTGTCGCATGAATAATGAATGAAATTATCCAGCTACCAAATGAAATGACTCATCTTCAAAATCATAGTTTCCAATAAGAGCCTATGTAATGAGCGACAGTCAGGTAATTTTTCCTCTTTGGCGTACACACAATCCAAATATTCAATTACAATTCTTAAAAACTCAACAATTCATTCTTTGGGTTCCAAATTTAATTACTTTCATATTAGAGATTGAAAGATATTTATTTACAAATAAAATTTCATTACAAAAGATAATTCTATTTTAAAGCGCCGTAACTTCTTTTTTTATCTTCGTTAGAGTATGTAACTGCGTTTCTGTTTCGATTACAATCAACGTTTCCTTTTCGTGCTGCTGAAATGTTATTTATTTCGCTATAAATAGAAATATATTGATCAAAACGATTTTTCATTACAAGATGACTGTTTGAGAACATTGAATCTAGTATTACTATGTCGGATCTTTTTAAAGTGTGATGTGATATATAATAAAATTGTATCATAGTATGTATGCAATGTGTTTTTTTTTAAAAAAAAATTTTAATGTACTTTATTTTATATCTGAAAAAAAAAAAGAACCCAAATTTATATATTATATTCTGAAAGTGATTTTATGGTTAGAGGTTGATTAAGAATGTCATTTAATTAATAACAGAAAGACAAAAAAAGTTTTTAATAAAATTTTTTGACCAATCAAATAATTTTTCCTTTCATTAATGATTTAAGAATATTTTGGTAAAAGGAATTTTTTATTCTGAAATAAGGTATGATTTTTTTTTTATAAATGTAAGTTTTTTTAAATTACTTATTTAAATTTAAATATATTTGTAATAATAAATGCTTGTAGAACACTCTTTTGGGAAAATATATGGATGGGAATATTTTTTCTTATTCGTCCATAACATTTAAATGTATTAATTTTTAAAATATACTGCTCTAAGTATACAGTAAATAATGATAGAAGTGATATGCTTCTTTCATCTTTAGTATATCACGGGCATAACTTAACCGCATCTTTTTTTGCTAATACATATCCACTGGCGTAGTTATTTCTGAGTAATCCCTGAATCAAAAATTCCTTGGGGGTTGTTTTTGAGGCCCCTTAATGTTTTACGATTTTTTGCTTACACATGTTAAAGCCCCGTATCATTGATACAGTGGTAACTAAGTCCCTGACCGTATAATATGTGTGCGAGTATCTAACTCAAAGCTCAGTAAAACTGTTTTGAAAACTTAAATCATATTATCAAACAATATGTCACATTGTTTTTGTGGAATGAAAGTTATTCCAATTTTTAAATCCAGAACAAAAATTTGAATGCTATATCTCTTCCTCTTATATTATTCGTTACATTTATTCACTCGCCGGCTGAGTGGCAAAGTTAGTGGATTTTCAGAAAGCAAAATATCGAAAGCTTCCTTGTCGTATGATTACGCGGCATGTAAAAGAACCCTAGAATGCTTGTTTGGCTTGGGTACTCTCGTCAAAATTAAAAAATTCCTAGCACAGTTTTGCATAATCTGAGCTCAGGTGCCTCCCTCTGGGAGGAAACTGGAAATCAAAACTACATTGTGGCCATTGATATTCCCCTATGTCATAGGTTTCCAACCTTTTTTGAACTGCCGCCCCCTTTTCTAGGAAATATTTCTATACCGCCCCCTTTTCTTGTGAATATTTTGATACCGGCCCTCCCTCTCTACCGAAATAAGAGTGTACATAATACATGGTGAAAACAAGAGTTAAATTTAAAAAATATTGTATTATACTAATAGAATATAATTTTTAATTTAAGTTTTTTTCTAAAGCCTCAATTTTTTACTTGCGAATCTGAAATAGCTATTGCCGCAAATATATTTAAATGTGCAATATTATATATTTTAGTCACAGATAGGATATTGTTGGAATAGAAACGCTACTGAATTTCTTCACTTAAAAGAATAGAATAAAAGATTTTGCTTACCTGTGTGTGTTATAAAGACAGACAAGGGTTTTGATGATACAAAATAATTCATAATAAACAATTGCTTTTAAAATAAATATAAATTGACAGTTTCAGCCTTTAAAAAATCACACGTTAATTCCTTGTTTTCACATTTAATTATGTTTTCTCAGATATTATATATATATATATATATATATATACGTAATGAAATGCAGTGGACGAAACATTTTTCCTATTGCTCACAGACAAAGACAACGCTTTCATTACAGTAATTAAAAAGATGTACTATATTATTCGATTTAATGTAGATTTTAATGTAATGTAAGATTCAAGTTTTTCACATCCACTTTCCGAACTACCAAAATATATGAATTTTCGTACATATAATATAGAAATGATTTAAATACATACAATCAACATGAGTAAACAGTATTAAAGTTTACTTTTGTTAGTACATAATCAGAGTGTTTTTTAGTCTTTTTTTAGACTATATTTGGTTAATTGTTCCAAGCCCCTCCGTTCCAGATCAACGCCCCCTAATTTTCTCTGGGTCTTTTATTCAAACGCCCACAAGGGGGCGTTATCGCCCACGTTGAGAACCTATGCCCTATATGGTGCCACACTAAAAAGTGACACCAGTTCTCGGGAAATGTACAAAGTCTGCAATGGGAATTTACACAAAGAAAAGGTTTTATTTATGCATGCATGTGAAATTAATAAAAACGATTCTTTACTTGATTTAGAAAGACTGATCTAAAGTATAACCAATTTCTTTAAATACCCCCTCTTTTTTTTAAAGAGGTTTTTTTTAAAAAAAACTGGTCTTAGTCTATCTGTGAGAAAAATATTTCATACTATTTTAAAACTTGTTCTGTATTAGTTTTACGAGATTAGTTTTCTACGAGAAGAACTTAACAACGATTAATGCGGCTGAGAATTTAAACTAAGCGTCAAAGAAATATAGAAATTTCGTTATAAAAATATTTTAATTAATTTCTTTATATGCTCTCCTGGAAACGCTACTTCAACATTAAACTTCTTGAAACGATGTTTGACATTTATTGATAATTTTAAATTAATTTCAATATGATAGCTTATTTTTTAAAAATTATTGCGTTTTTTTTTCAATGTTGATTTCTCTATTGTTGTACAGAGAAATATTATACTCTAACGTTTCGAAGGTTAACCATTTCACATGTAAAATTCTATTGATGTTGCGATGAAGGAAATTTCCTTATGGTAGCAACTCAGTTGATTTTAACAAAGATAAATATTCAATTGAATGAGATGCGTTGAATACGGAACATACATTTTACCTTAACACAAAACAAAATAGTCGAATTGGCTAAGAATGTTACCAAGCAGTAGCTAAATTACAATAAAGGTAGATGCCACACACTTTACCTGTATGTTACGCAAAATACATATATTGTTTATTGCATTACATTTTTAGAATAATTTCTACGTTCATTCGCGAACTTAAATACTCGAAAAACAAACTATTATATTAATATCCTTATTATTTTAATTTTAATTAATTTTTCAAAAAAAAAGAAGAAAGAAAGGAAACATTATAAAAAGCAAAATATTCCATGCCAAACAATTATCTTCATTTCATCGATAACTATTTTCTACATGAATAATAAAAAGAAATGCCTTGGATCAATATTTTTTTCCTTTTCGCATTTTAATATTCATTAATTATTAAGAAAGTTATATTTATAAATGATTTGGAAAATTTGGCAGTGAAGGATGACTCGCCATAATACTTTTCAACTATTTATTCAGTACACTAATCATCAACAGACACAATTCTAGTATTCACATAAGAAGAGATGTTCCAATTAAGAGAATAGGGGATTTAACTACGAGACGCGAATTATGAGAAGATTTCTATTAAATTGATTCCCTTTTATGAGATCAGTCCATTACTATTCTTTAGTAACAATTGAGTGATATTTGAGTTACAATTTAGCTATGGTGACCAATCGTCACTTAAATATCTTCTATTTAATGCCCGAAACGCGCTATCGATATATCCTAATACCTCTGATTGGTAGCTATCTTTCCTTGTTGTCAGCTTTTCTATATTTCCATCTCCAGGTAACTCCGTCTAACCCTCCTACTAGCTAGAAAAGCTATACTATATAACTGACCTAATCTGCATATCACGGTTTCTTCTTCCAAAAGGGTTGGTTGTGATTGGTAGCCCAAAGATTTCCCAAGAGGATTATTTGAAGGACGGCGAAAGGAAAGAACCGATTTTTCATTGCTACAGAAAACGTAGTTGTAAACGTGATAAATGTGATTAATTACTAAATTTTCAGATTGTAAAATTGTATTTTATGTATTTTTCAGTGTTACAAATTTCCTAGTTAAAAAAGGCCTTTAATTGTTTACTAGAAATTGTTTACAATGTATTTCTATGCAAGCTTTTTTACTGGAGTTAAATGTCTCTTTAATTACAATAGGATAATCAAAAATTAATTTTTATTCAAATATCTTTTTTTTGTTTTCTGAAAAGGTATAGATAGAAGTGATAAGAAGTGATTTTTTTGTAATGTATGTCTTTAAAAAAGTTCTTAATTTGTTCAGAACAACTGTTTTGATTTAGGGTCCATTGATTTTTCAAGAAATAAAAATAGGTCAATCATGCTGACAAGCTTTCAAATACGATTTACCTGATTCTTATTTGAGAACTGAAAAAATATTTATTTCTAGAGTAAAATATATGTATGTTTAAGAAATCGAAATCTTTAGTCATAAATTTATACAATGCATGAAATTTATCGGGAAATTTTCAGTGCTTAATGATAAGCGACTTTACATGTATTTGGACTTTCTTCTCCTCCAAAAAAAAAAAAAAAAAAAAAAAAAAAAAAAAAAAAAAAAACCCCTAGAAAAAACAGGTTTAAAAGTGAAATGAATTCGATAAAGTCCATCCGGTACTTACGTACTTTCGCAAGAATGGCTACGTTCAATATAACTCGCCAAGTTGACAACCCCGATTTCGCATGTATTGTATGCTATAAATTGGCAACCATGTGATTCGTTTTATATAATGTCGCCGATATGGAAGCGATAAAACGTAAGTACCGTCAATTCTTAATTTTATTTGTCCGAAATATAACTTAGTTTACCAAAAAGTTGGCCATCAAAAATACCCTTCCTAGTAATGATTTTAGGGACTTTAGTCAGCGTCACCGCAGCTGAAATTGCTCCACGAGAATCGTTTTTCTTCAAATAAAACACGTAAGAATCTTTTTTTTTCTAATAGGAGATTGGTGTTTTTACTTTTGGGCAAACCTAGTACATTTCCCAGGAACTGGTATCACTTTATAGTGTGGACCATATAGGCGCTATCAATTGCAGCAAGTAATTTTGACGCCCAGTTACCTCCCCAGAGGTAGGTACCTGAACTCTGACGATGTGAAATTGTACTCTAGAATTTAATTTTGCCGAGAGCACC